>CM069916.1:19880743-20108331 GCA_036172215.1 Camellia granthamiana | reverse complement strand
ACCTGGGAGGACACCTTTTTGTGATGGTCGGCCAGAAATTCTACTTGACCATTTTGACCCTTGGCCGGCCGGCCATGGGGGGTAGCCAGCCGGCCACCTGCAGCTCCAATAGTTGGCCGGCCTTGTTCCTCAGTGTTGATACATTACAGCTGTATACCTTTTTCTCCCAAAAAATCTGTATCCGGGGGGGGCTTTTTTGGAGGGAAACTTGGTGCATTTTCCCTCCATTTTTTTCCCCTCTTTTCTCCTCTCTTTGGCCTATATAACCAGCTGTCCAGCTCTAGTTTTAGGGTTGGAAAAATTGCTCTCAAGCTTTGCATACATATCTCCCTCCATCTCCATCTTCAACCTAAAAAAACATCCAACTCCTACACCATTTTCTTCATCACCACCTAGCACCACCGCCACTACTTCCATTCCAGCAGCTTGGAGCTCTTCTCAGAGGCTAGGAGGCACCATTTTTCAGTCCAAAAGGCAGCCAAGGGTTGGTCTTCAAGGGTAAGCACCATTCTCCCTCTTTCTAGCTCATTTTTGTGCCATTTCTTAGCCCTCTTTGCTTACTATTTTGAGCTCCGGCCATAACTGGAAATATCATTTTTTTGAGCTCCTTTTCATCTTTCATTAAGGGTCCTACCCTATTTGGGATCCCCACCTTGCACTTCCTTCTTTACCCCTTTGTATGCCATCTTGCTTGAGTAGTATTTTTGGCCCATATGTAATCTGTTTTGGAGCATGAGGTAAACTGAAAATAGGCTTATTTTGAGCCCTTCTTCAACATTGAAGAAGGGCTCAACACTTTTTGGGACCTCCATATATCACTTGTCATTGTACCCCTCTTAGGTCCCCTTTTTTGCATGATTTATTAGGTTATTGTGTCTCTATTTTTGGACCTTGGTCCGAACTGAAAATAGCCCTAAAATGACCCTCTCTTCATGTTTCATTAAGGGTCTAGGGCTATTTGAGACATCCTTGGTATACTTCATGTTATAGCCCTCTTGTGGCCTTAATTTTGCATGGCATTTTGAGCATATTTCTACACTATTTTGGGCTTGATCATCTACTGTAAAAAGCCATATTTTGGGCCCCTCTTCAACATTGTTGAAGGGACCTAACCTGTTCAGGGCCAGCATATATCAGTTACTTCTTTGCCCCTTTGTTGGCCCATTTCTTGCATGAGTTGTTTGCCATACTTGTATCTGTTTTTGGGGTCTGTCATAAACTGTAATACATCATATTTTTGGCCCCTCTTCAATATTGTAGAAGGCCCCTTTCCTGTTTGGGGCCAGAATTTGTGAGTTGCTTCATTACCCCTTTCTTGGCCCCATTTTTGTATACTAATCTAGCCTCATTTGTGTTCCCTGTTTGGCCATGCTTTAAACTTTAAACATGCTTGTTTTGTGGCTGCCTAGCTTCTGTCTTCATACTTCATGTTCAAATTATGCATGCATTGCATAGCTATAGGCCATTTCATGCGCCAAAATTCATGTTTCGGGACTCGTTCCATGCATCGGGTATCATTTTGCCATGATCCGGGGCTGTTTTGCATCTCATTTTGCCTCTAAAAATTGCATGATCATATGCCATATTCCATGTTTCGCCATGTCTTGTTAGAGTGGCATTCCGTGCTGTAGGTTCGGTCCTCGGTTTGCGTGCACGCGTGCACGCACTTCGAGTTGTCTCATTTTCATCTCATGGCCTCCTACGTGAGTGTGACTGAGGTCCACTTGTGTTGGTGTAAGTCCATATTGTATTGTGTATGCCATTTCATTTCATAGCATTGTTCATGCTAGGATGTATGTTAGCGCATTGTGTATGCCATGTTACCTCGTGCATCGTCTATGCCATTCCATAACATTTTGCATGTTAGGTTGTATCTTAGTTGCATTTCATGCATATCACGCATATTGCATCGTGTTCGGGATAGGAGTTAGCCCGGGCACGGGAAACGAGGTACGTTCCGTACTCCGAGTGACGGAACGTGTCTCAATTCTCCAGTCACCGACACTCCAGATCATCCATGAGGGAGTTAGGTCTTATTGTATTTCCATGTGCATTCATTCTATATCGAGTTGTGTAATTCAGCTCCTCGGCCATCATGCATCGAGATCCGTGATTGGTGGCACGAGGATCGAGACATGCATACATTTGTGAAACACATTGCTATGCCCCTTTCCTGCTCTCTGTTGCAGCAAAATCAAGAATCAGCAGTCTTTCGAGGCTTGGCACGCATTTCAAGAACAGGTGCAAACAGAGGCTGATTGGAGCATCCCAGTGGATTTCCGCGCAAAGGCAACCCGGGCATGCATCATTCACCATCCGGAATGGAATCAAGGCAGTCCCTGGCTTGCATGCCAGTTTATTTATTTTCTTAGTTAATTTGTTAATTAATTAGGAATTTGTACATTATTTGGACTGTATTATTTGGACTGTACTATTCTTTTATTTGGGGACTGTATATTTATTCGGACCCTCTGCGCGAGGGCAATGTTGTAATAAGTGTGCGTGAGTGTGATGTATGTCTTCCAACCCCACGTCTTTCTTCCCTTTTATTTACCTGCTTATGATGGTTAGATTAGGGCATATCTCAATTAGCATACAGCATGATAGCATGTTTGCATTCATTCATCTGTCTTACATGCACCGGGCTCGGCGCATCATACTAACTGCATTTGTATTTCCATTCCAAGTTGAATACATGTTAGCTGTAGCATTCCATATGCCATGTTTAGAATAGCCGAGCCTGCTATAGTTTCATCTTGCATGTGTTGTATTAGGCATTTCAGCATAGTTAGGATTCATGCATGGATTTCTAATGAGCTTCTGTTTTGGCTTGGAGTACTCGGTGAATTTTTATGCTTTAGCATCCTTGCATGCGTGTGAGTGACTGCCATGAATAGCATGCTTACCATGAGGCTAACTGCTTATGTGATATAACTGCTTGAATGCCTGTGGGTGAAGGTTGGGTTATTTGGATTGGGACAATTCATCAAATGTTTGTTTTAAGCCCACTAGATAGTGGCAAAACCATGTTTTCTAAGCCCACCCAAGGGTGGCAAAATCTGCATTTTAAGCCTACCTGCGGGTAGCAAACCATCTTTCAAAAACAAACATGAAATGTGTTGTTCCAATTCAGGCGATCCAGTCTATACTTGTATGCTGTGCGCATCACGTAGTAATCTAGGTTAATAATCGGAATAAGAACACACAATGTTTTCAAAACTAGATATCACGGTTAGTAGAGGCCGGTCTTTGACCGGGCGAGCGGGGGTGCTCACGAAGTGACCTTCCCCAATCGTACCCAAGTTCCCGAGCCGAGGCAATTTTGGTGATGACGGACACGTGGCCTTTGGCACCGAGTCAGGGTTTCCTAAATTTCCCCATAAAAAAATATTTAGGTGGCGACTCTGTATCTGGCAAAGCAGTCCATGTTTGGCACTTCTTTCAAAAATCTGTTTTCTCAAAAACGATTTGCCGGATTTGGACTCTTTGGTTCAAGATTTAGAACCGTGACATTCGAGTCCTTGAACTGTAGTGAGCCCAAATGAACAGAACGGGACTTAACCCTCCCGGGGCGTTCGGGGACGTCTACATCGGCGCATCATACTAATTGCATTGTATTTCAATTTCGAGTTAAATACTTGTTAATTGTAGCATTTCAAATGCCATCTTTAGAATAGTCGAGCCTGCCCTGCTGTAATGACCCGGAACCGTGTGTCACAATTATCAGTAATTAATTATGCATTTATATGATTTAATTGAAGATTATCTGTTTGAATTAGCAAAATATCTGTTGGAATTACGACTTCGGGATTGAAATCGATGACCGTAATGGCTTCAAAAAATGAAATTGAACATGCCTATGTGACACCGGGAATTTTTAGAACCATTTGGGACATTTAATTTGAGACTGAATTTCGTCTGATTCGTTAGGCCTTGTTTGGCTCAAGATTATGGCATAATATTATATATATGTTTATAGATAAGGATGTTGACCCTTATTTGACTCATTGACTCAAAACAAAAAGAGAGAAGGAAAAATCTGGAAGAGAAAAAGAGAGAGAATTCGTGGAAGAGAGAAAGGAAGGGGAAAGAAGAGAGGAAAAAGGGAAATCAAGCAAACTTCTCAAATCAAGTGATTTAAGGTAAGATTTCCATGAAATAGATTGTTGATCCTTGGCATCTAGCATGTAGAACTCAAGATTAAGGCATAAGATCATGAAATTTATGTTTAGAATCATGATTTCCATACATGTTTGGCTTATTTGAGGAAGAACCTCCATGGATGTAAGAAAAGAAGCTTTTATGTGCATATATATATGGGTTTTGATCTTGTTTATGGTCCATGTGGGTTTTGAATTAAAGATGTAATGGTTAAATCATGTTGTTGATCAAGTGTTTTGAGTTTTGATTTCATATGATTGGAAGAGGGTTTGGGTCGTGACAGAATGGTATCAGAGCCCACGAGTTAATTACCCACACACGTGTCCATATGAGCTGTTAGGTGCATTAGAAAAGAAATAGAGCATGGCATGAGCACATGTGCATGTGTGTGAGTGTGTGTGTACGTTTATGGAAATGAGCACTGTGTATGACGAGACAGTAAAGGAAACAGTATATGGGAAATGAAATGTGCTATTTGTTATGCGTTTTATAGACAAATGGAAGATACCAATGCAAGGCATGTAGATGAAACGGAATCTTCTGATGCTAGAATGACTCGGTTAGAAAGAATGGTAGAGGTTTTGACTGGGTTGGTTAGACAACAACTAGAGCAAGGCCAACCACCGCAGAGACAGCCATTCCCGCCTCCTCCACCACCACCAGTGCAAGTGGAACAGATGAATAATGATGATATCATCACCTTGACACAGAAGTACAAGAAACTGAAACCACCAGAGTTTGCAGGAGGAATTGACCCCTTAACAGCAGAATGTCAGTAGCGGAGTACGAAGCAAAATTTACTGAATTAGCTCGTTATGCCCCACATATGGTTGATACGGAATATAAGAAGGCAAGAAAATTTGAGGGTGGTTTACATGTTGAGGTACTTGACCGAGTGAATGTGTTAAAATTAGAAAAGTATGTTGATGTACTTGACCGAGCTCTAATGTCCGAAACAAATATTGCTAATTTGAAAATGTCCCAATCAACAATGACCGAGGCAGAAAGTAAGAAGTTCAAGAAACAGAAAATAGAAATAGTTAGTGAATCTGTGGGCTCCGTGAATGACAAATCGAACTTAACTGTTAATGATAATACAAAAGGAGGTGTGCCTACTTGTAAAGAATGTGGGAAACAGCATTGGGGTATTTGTCGCCGTGGATCCGGAGTTTGTTATAAATGCGGACAGAAAGGACACTTGGCCAGAGCTTGTCCACAACTCTACTCCAGAAATGAAAGACCCGTAATTAGTGGTAATACATCAGCAATGACACCGAAAACCACCACAACAGCTACCCCCGAGGGGAATACTTTGAGACAAGCAAGAGTTTACACCTTAGTTTCAGATAAGACACAGGATACTGGCAAAGCGAAGACAGGTATGATTTTAATTATCTAATATGATGTTAACATTGATACCTATGCGATGGAGGATATTGAACTTGGGAATTGTTAGACCAATTGATTATGGAACAAATTTACCTTTGCTATTAAATGTTTATGGAATGATTGTATCTACGTTACTACCTTTGTATTGAATGTTATGGAGCTTAGTGGAGTTTGGAGGACCAAACTTCTTAAGGTGGGGAGAGTGTAATGACCCGGAACCGTGTGTCACAATTATCAGTAATTAATTATGCATTTATATGATTTAATTGAAGATTATCTGTTTGAATTAGCAAAATATCTGTTGGAATTACGACTTCGGGATTGAAATCGATGACCGTAATGGCTTCAGAAAATGAAATTGAACATGCCTATGTGACACCGGGAATTTTTAGAACCATTTGGGACATTTAATTTGAGACTGAATTTCATCTGATTCGTTAGGCCTTGTTTGGCTCAAGATTATGGCATAATATTATATATATGTTTATAGATAAGGATGTTGACCCTTATTTGACTCATTGACTCAAAACAAAAAGAGAGAAGGAAAAATCTGGAAGAGAAAAAGAGAGAGAATTCGTGGAAGAGAGAAAGGAAGGGGAAAGAAGAGAGGAAAAAGGGAAATCAAGCAAACTTCTCAAATCAAGTGATTTAAGGTAAGATTTCCATGAAATAGATTGTTGATCCTTGGCATCTAGCATGTAGAACTCAAGATTAAGGCATAAGATCATGAAATTTATGTTTAGAATCATGATTTCCATACATGTTTGGCTTATTTGAGGAAGAACCTCCATGGATGTAAGAAAAGAAGCTTTTATGTGCATATATATATGGGTTTTGATCTTGTTTATGGTCCATGTGGGTTTTGAATTAAAGATGTAATGGTTAAATCATGTTGTTGATCAAGTGTTTTGAGTTTTGATTTCATATGATTGGAAGAGGGTTTCGGTCGTGACACCTGCTATAGTTGCATTTTGCATGTGTTGCATTAGGCATTTCTGTATAGTTAGGATCATGCATTGATTTCTAATTAGCTTCTTTCTTTGGCTTGGAGTACTCGGTAAGTGGTTATGCTTTAGCATCCTTACATGTGTGTGAGTGACTGCCATGATAGCATGCTTACCATGAAGCTATATGCTTATGTGATATACCTGCCTGAATGCCTGTGGGTGAAGGTTGGATTATCTGAATTGGAGTAATGCATTGACTGTGAGTTTTAAGCCCACTAGATAGTGGCAAAACCATCTTTTCTAAAGCCCACCTGAGGGTGGCAAAACCTGCATTTTAAGCCTACTTGCGAGTAGCAAACCACTTTCAAAAATAAACAGGAAATGTTTTGTTCCAATTCAGGCGACCCAGTCTATACTTGTATGCTGTGCGCATCACATAGTAAATCTAGGCTAATAACTGGAATAAGAACGCATAATGTTTTCAAAACTAGATATCATGGTTAGTAGAGGCTGATCTTTGATCGGGCGAGCAGGGGTGCTCACGAAGTGACATTCCCCAATCGTACCCAAGTTCCCGAGCCGAGGTAACTTTGGTGATGACGGACACGTGGCCTTAGGCACAAGTCAGGGTTTCCTAAATTTCTCAAAATAAAATATTTAGGTGGCGACTCTGTATCTGGCAAAGCAGTCCATGTTTGGCACTTCTTTCAAAAATCAGTTTTCTCAAAACGATTTGCCGAATTTGGACTCTTTGGTTCAGATTGAGAACCGTGACAATTTGAGTCCGAACTGTAGTGAGCCCAAAATGAACAGAACGGGACTCATCCTCCCGAGGCGTTCGGGGACGTCTACAGTTTCTGGCGACTCTGCTGGGGATTTAGAGAACTTGACCCGAACTCATGATAACTTGTTTTGACTACACTCATGTGTTTCTTTGTATTGCATTTGCATTGGTGTGCCTAGGACACCGTGTTTGCCATCTGCTATTCCTGAGCGGTTTGCCAGAGGCTGCGTGCCATAAGGCTTACCGGTTACGGGCTCTGCCAGTATGGAAACACAAACCCCGGTTTTACCGGGGCACCCTTTTGACCATTCGACCTAGTGCATATCGAAATCCATAGTGACCACTCCGAGCTAGGACAGGTTGCTTACCCGATTTTAGGTTGTTTGAAGCCGCTACGTGCGTAGTGAAACCCTAGCTCCTGACAAAATAGGACAGGGAAACCCTACCCCAACATAGGGGTGTTTTGACTCTCACTTATCTGTTATGTGCTTTTAGAGTGCGTCTCCACAGGAATGCATGTATCAGTTTGCGAGTTTGAGCATCAGGCCTGCGGGCATCAGTTCAGTTATTTTGGGAATCAGTTATCTGTGAGTATCAGATTCAGTTTTCGGGGACAGTGATTCAGGGATAATGATCAGTGTTGGAGGATAGTGTGTATTCAGCTTACCGACTGTGTGTTGTTACGCCCAACTGTGTGTTGTGTGTTTATTTTAAGCTGTTATGCTGTCCGTTTGTCTAGTTATTTATTTCCTTATTGCTTTATTTATCTTTTTGCTAGGGCGATTTGAGCACAATTGCTTCAGACCAAGCAAATATTCCCCAAGCACTCTGGACAAGAGGTCGTCGACTCAATCGATCTGAGGATCTGGTTAACGAACAGCCAGTGTTTCACTCTCTACCCCCGGTTGTCAGACAAAGGCCGAGAAGGCGTAGTGTGTCTGAACAGAGGTTACCAGAG
Source organism: Camellia granthamiana (assembly GCA_036172215.1). Taxonomy (NCBI): domain Eukaryota; kingdom Viridiplantae; phylum Streptophyta; class Magnoliopsida; order Ericales; family Theaceae; genus Camellia; species Camellia granthamiana. Next base: position 20,100,092 of record CM069916.1, on the reverse strand, counting down.
CAGTGATCTACCCTAGCAGCGAACAGTCGGGCTGAGGTCTCAGTTTCTGCCATAGAGATACACATACCAGTCAGTCAGCAAGATCAACAGAATATGGCCGGGATAGAAGAAATGATGCGACAGCTACAAGAGAGTATGAAGCAAATGCAGGAGGACGCTGTCCGCCAAGCGGAGTTCTCTAAACAGCAGGCCACAATCATGGCCCAGCAAGCTGAGCTCATCACTAGACTCCAGCAGCAAGCCGGAACATCAACCTCACACCCAACTCCTCCTCCACCAGGGGTCCCGTTACCCGAGCAAACACCAACTGTCCAGAATGCCCTGCCAAACATCCAAAACACCTTGCCAAATGTCCAGAACATCCAGGAGGACACAGACCTTCCAACGGGGCCAGCTCCGCCCCCGCTTCCACCTCAACTGTCCAAGCCACATACGTCTATCAACCACCCAGACTCTCCTGTCGAGTTCGAAATAGACCCAACAACATTGAAATTGAGCAAGCTCGAGAAGCTGTTGAAAAAGTCCCAAGGGGTAAAGGTTATTCCGGATATCGAGGACGGATATACCGATGTGGCTGTGACGCTGCCGGATAGGTTCAAGATGCCGTAAATCGATCGCTTCGATAGATCTGGGGATCCCGTGGTCCACCTCCGACTCTTCTCAGATATACTACGGCCAATGGGCCTCACCAGACCGCAGAAGCTTTCGCTGTTCGGCCGGACCCTGTCGGGTGTGGCCGCTATCTGGTACGCGAAGTTAGAGGATGACGTCAAGCGGAGTTGGGATGAGATGGCTGAGGCCTTTGTCGCGCAATACTCTTACAACACCCAAATCGAGATTACAACACGCGACCTCGAAACAACAAGGCAGAAGCCCAAAGAGAGTTTCTCGAATTTCGTGACCAGGTGGAGGGCGAAGGCCTCAATGATGACTTTAAGGCCCACTGATAAGGACCAGATTCGGATGATTGTGCGCAATCTCCAGCCAAAATTGATGCAAAAAATGATTGTACTCCCCTTCCCCACTTTTTCAGATCTGCACGAGATGGGGGTACAAATTGAAGATGCAATGAAATAGGGTCTGATCGACCAAGATAGGGAGCAGCCCAGAAGAACCTTTAACCGCAACAACAATGCAGGCCCAAGTGGCACTGCGACTACAAGAGCTTTGGAGGTGAGCATGGTCACCACCATTCCCCCTCCCCTTCCAAGGCCCATGGCAGCCACACCTTTCTCCAGTGCATCCGGGAGCAATACGCAGACCACCAAATACCAACCCAGAGGCCAAAGAACCTTCACGCCTTTATATATGCCCCTGTCCAAGGCTCTGGGGGCATGTTTGATTGGGTGGATTATAGCATGGGATTGGGATCATTAATCCATGGGCCCAATTATCCTATGTTTGTTTTAACATTTTGGTTTAGGATTATTAATCCAATGGATAATTAATCCAACAAATTTGTAGGATTATTAGTAATGGGGTAGGGGTGGGATTATTAATCCAATGGATATTAATCCAATTGGATAGTGAATACCACACTAATTTAATGGGATTATTAATACTTCACTATTTGTATTGTGAATCAAACATGACCTGGGGGTATTAATTAGGAAAAGGCATTTGAAGCCCCTGGAGCCGAGGCCACTACCAAATCTACTCCCTCCCTCTCATGACCCAGCAAAAAACTGCGCATATCACCAACAACATGGTCACGACACTGACCATTGTTTTAGATTGCGTCACGAGATTCAGGATCTCATTGAAAAACAGGTGATTGCACCTCCAGAAAAACCCAATGTCACAACAAACCCTCTCCCATCGCATAACCAACCTCCCCCTCCCAACAGAATCAACTTTATCCAGACTAGGGTCGTGTCTTACGATCCTAGTATCTATATCACCCCATCCCACCTACCTAAGCCGGAGGTGCTCCTTCCTGACTGCACTGATTCTTTGTGCATGTTGGACATCTCCAAAACCCAACTCGAGCCAATGGGGATGACTGGCAAAGATAGAACAGAGGAGATTTCAGAAGAGGATGGAATTGTTCAATCAGGGTTTGAGCAGTCTGGGAGTGTCGCTGGGGAAGCCTACGATCCGAGTGAGTACATTCTGTCAGTGGGCCAGGTTGAGCCAAGTGTAGAATTGCCAGAGAGGGCAGAACTGTGTGTGATCCAGGGGGATAGACTTGAGCAAGGGGCAAATGATTTGACGGTTGTGGAAGAGGACTTTGCCAACCTCCAGTTTTTCAACGACCAAGAATCAGGGGACGCGGCAGTCAACTAGTTTGATTATGAGGAATCGGCAGAGGCTATCGAGTGGCTGGATGATCAACCGGACGTTGTGGAAGAGTTCCAATCAGAACAGAGCCCGGCAGGGGCAAGGATATCAGTTGTGGCCGGAAGGGCCGGAAGTCAGAATGGATTGCCGGAGAGCACCGGTACGAAGAATTTCGCTCAGGACCAGGGCATTGTGAATGCAGGGAATATTAAACAACCAGCTGTACTGACGCAGTTGGAACAAGAAAGATCTGGGGATTCTGAGAGAATCAGGAAAGCTAAAGCCCCCGTGGGGACCGAAAGTGTTGTGGGCACAAGAACAGAAGATGCTGCGAGCATGTGGGCTGAAAATACTTCGGATACAATCATACCGGGGCCGGACAGGTGCTTGTGGGCTGCCGACGGAATGTGGTGGGAAGACGACGATTTATGTCTTGCCCACACAGATGAGGATTAGGGGAGCAATCAACCAGACGACACCTGGTATATCGGTGAGGTCGATCATATGACAAGAAGCGGGCGGTATTTCAAGCCCCCGCACCTAGACTAGCCAGAAGCATCTGGGAAGGATAAGGAAGCTGAGAGACAGAAAGAGAAGCAGATCGAAGAAGAAGCTGTACTGAAGCAGCTGAAGAAGATACAAGCAGACATCTCCATCTGGAGACTGCTTATGGCATCACGAGTGCACAAACAGGCTGTTCTATCGGCCATGGACAAGGCCAAGCTCTCTATAGACACCACGCCCGAACAGCTAGTGGGCTTAGTTTTCCCGGGAGGAGCTACCTCGATGTTAACCTTCTCTGACAAGGAGTCGCCACCTGAGGGTGCGAACCATAATAGGCCACTCTACATCTCTGTGGAGTGTAGAAATAAATTGATACCTGTGGTACTCGTTGACACAGGGTCCGCAATCAACGTCTACCCGGCAATGACAGCCTATGCCATCGGTTTAAAGAACGTCGACTTTGTACCAACAGCCCAGGTGATTCGGGCGTATGACAACACAAGCCGGGAAGTAATGGGGACGGTAAAAATCCAGACCAAGGTTGGGCCAAGACAACATGAGATAGACTTCCACGTCTTAGAAGTTTCGACAACCTTCAATCTGCTTTTGGGGCGGCCGTGGTTGCACCAGGTGAAGGCCGTCTCGTCCACTCTGCATCAGATGGTGAAATACCCCTATGGAAAGGGAATAGCCATTGTTTTCGGGAATTCATCGATCCATCCACCTCCGGAGGTATCTACACCAGTCTTGGAAATTGAGCACGGCATGGAAGATGTGTTTATGTCAGGTTTTACCTTAGCCGAGGCTCGGGTTGTGCAAAACATCATGGCTGTTAATGAGGGAGTGTATGTCAGTGCTCAATCTGTATACCTCATGAACAAGCTTCAACACATCCCCGGGATGGGATTGGGAAAGAGCGGCCGGAAGGGCGTCGCAGCATTGGCCGAAGTGCCACACAACCCCCATACCTTTGGTTTGGGTTATCAGCCCACCAAAGAAGATTGGATAAGGAAGGGGAAGGAAATGGCTGGGAGAGCCAGAGCAAAGCAGGCTAGAAAGCCTTTTGAGCTGATGCATAGGCCCATTCAGGGTACCCTAAACGGACGCTTCGTTCGGGAGGGGGAGGACTTTCCGTTTTGTGGCTTTCCAGAGCCGTGGCTGAACGCGGAGAGGAAGCGCGTACCAGGTTTTGAGATCTTTTTTGATCTGCAGTTATCCGGGGAAGATGTTGCCGAAGAGCAAACGGACCCATTGGCTGAGGCTGAGCAGAGCAAGAAAGTGCAATCTGAGGACACCGAACTTGAGATGGGGGTAGCGCTGGCATGTCTACTTTCAGATCCTCCGATCGACCAAAAGTGCTTGGGGGATAACTTCTCGGTATGCGTGATCGGGAGTGAAACGGCTGCAGGCCTACCAGCAACTATTTTGGATGCATCTATCGCACCCTATCTCATTTGGCAATATGAAGAGGGATTTTTGTCCAGCAGCACCGGGTCAGGTAGTGAGCCGGAATCTGATTCCACAGAGTCTTGTGAGTCGGAATCAGGTTCCAGCTCGACTGGGTCTGAGTCTGGTAATCCTGGGGATGATAACCCAGATGCCACAGTCTTGTCCAGGTCGTCTTTTTCTTTCTCTTTTGAGTTTGTTGTAACCAAAGAATCGGACGATTTGGATGTGCTTAATGAGAATCAAGTAGCTGTGGTTTCTTAGTACTTTTCTATGCCCTTGATTTGTTGCATTAACTCAGACTTTCAAAATTTTGACGAAAACGACGAGGACAAAATTCCTCCGGTTTTGCAACCCTTAATTGAACAAGAGCAGGAAAGATTTGTTAAACCATTATTTGATGAAATCACTATTGTGAATGTTGGTACTGAAGAGGACCCGCGGCTGGTCCAGATCGGGTCCACGTTGTCTTCGGAGGAACGCGAGCGCTTAGTCGCTTTATTAAAAGATTTCAAAGATGTTTTCGCGTGGTCCTACGAAGACATGCCTGGAATCGATCCTGAGATTGTACAGCATCAGATCCCTCTTGACCCCGAGGCCTGACCCGTTAAACAGAAACTCAGGAGGATCCGCCCAGATTAGGCTCTCAAGATTAAGGAAGAGGTCACCAAGCAAATCGACGCAAGTTTCCTGCTGGTATCCGAATACCCGACTTGGTTGGCCAACATCGTTCCGGTGCCGAAGAAGGATGGCAGGATCCGAGTATGCGTGGATTTCACGGATTTGAACAGAGCCAGTCCGAAGGACGACTTTCCCTTGCCGCATATTGATGAGTTAGTGGACTTCACAACAGGGCATGCTTTGCTTTCATTCATGAATGGCTTCTCCGGCTAATGGCACCTGAAGACCGGGAAAAGACTGCATTCACCACCCCGTGGGGGACATACTGCTATAGAGTCATGCCGTTTGGGCTGAAGAATGCTGGAGCTACTTATCAACAGGCCGCGACCACAATATTGCATGACATGATCCACAAAGAGGTTGAGGTGTACGTGGATGACATGATTGTCAAGTCCAAAGATAGAGAGGGCCACTACACCACCTTGCAAAAGTTCTTTCAAAGGATCAAAGAGTTTCGGTTGCGGCTGAATCCTCAGAAGTGTACATTCGGTGTTACAGCGGGAAAAATGCTGGGGTTTCTGATTACACAGAGAGGCATCGAAGTCGACCCTTCCAAAATCAAGGCCATCTTAGAAATGCCACCACCAAGGACTGAAAAGGAGGTGCGACGCTTTCTGGGTAAAGTGCAATTCATAAGACGGTTTATCTCAAAATTAACCATGACTTGTGAACCACTTTTTGGTCTCCTGAAGAAAGGTAAGAAATTCCAATGGGACGGCCGATGCCAAGTTGCTTTTGAACAGATCAAGGAATACTTACAGAACCCGTCCGTGTTGTCACCACCAGAGCCGGGGAAACCGTTGATATTGTACCTTTCAGTAACTGAGACTACAATGGACTGCATGCTCGCGCAAGAATCAGAGGACAAAGTGGAGAGAGCCATCTACTATCTGAGCAAGAAGATGCTGAAGAATGAGACTCGCTACACACCGTTGGAGAAGACTTGCTTAGCTTTAGTATGGGCTACCAGGAAACTGCGACACTACCTGTTAGCTCACTCCATAATGTTGGTTTCACGACTCGATCCCATCAAATATCTTTTCGAGAAACCATCACTTACGGGTAGGCTAGCTCGTTGGTTGCTGTTGCTCTCCGAATTCGATTTGAAATATGTGACACGCAAGTCAGTCAAGGAAAGAGCAGTAGCAGAATTCTTAGCCGATCATCCAGTGGAAGGGGGTGAAGCAGTTGAGTACTTATTCCCAGACGAAGCCATTCTGCACACCGACGATGAAACTTGGACGATGTACTTTGACAGAGCGTCAAATCAGTACGGGTATGGGATAAGAGTGTTGCTAATAGCACCCGACAATTCCCGTATCCCTCTAGTCTTCAAACACCGGTTCAAAGTCTCGAACAACGAAGCAAAATATGAGGCATGCATTGCTGGTCTAGAAGCAGCCCTGGAACTAGGGGCAAGACGGTTGGACGTCATCGGGGACTCGAACCTTGTTGTGTCTCAAGCAAAAGGAGACTGGAAAGTCAAAGAAGAAAAGATGATTATGTATCACCAGACCTTGGACTTGTTAATTCCTCGGTTTGAGAAGCTAAACTTTGCTCATCTACTAAGAGAGAACAACAGGTTCGCAGATTCTTTAGCAACTCTATCTTCCATGATAGGCATCCCGTTCGGAGTCCGGATGCGTCCAATCATCATTGACCAGAAATTTGCGCCAGTCTACGAGTCGATTGCTGCTATAGATGAGGTTCAGGACGAAAACCCCTGGTACCACGATATTTGGAATTTCTTGGAGAAGGAAGCATATCTACTAGGGGTAAATGCCAAGGATAAAAGGGCAATCAGAAGAATGGCCGTTCAGTTCATCATTTGTAGGGATAAGCTGTATAAGAGAGGTCATCTGGGAATGCATAAGTTGTGTGTCGATGCCGAAGAATCAAAGCATCTAATGGAGGCCATCCATGGAGGGCAATGCGGTGCGCACATGAATGGAGTAATGCTAGCATGGAAGATCCTCAGACAGGGTTACTACTGGTCCACCATGGAGGAGGATTGTATCGGTTTTGTCCGGCGATGCCACAAGTGTCAAATTCATGCAAATCGCATGAACATTCCGCCGTCGAAGCTATACAATATGACTTCGCCATGGCCATTTTCAGTCTGGGGAATTGATGTGATCGGGGCTGTCACTCCAAAGGGGTCAAATGGGCATGAGTTCATCCTGATCGCGATAGATTATTTTACAAAGTGGGTTGAGGCCCAATCCTATGCTGTGTTGAAGGCTTCACATGTTGCGAAGTTTATCAGAAACAACATCATCTGTCGCTACGGAGTCCCAAACAAGATAATTTCAGATAACGGTTCCCACTTCAAGAAGAAAATGATTGACTTGTTGGAAAAATACAACGTGGCTTTTCATAAGTCATCTACCTATCGGCCGCAAACCAATGGAGCGATTGAGGCCGCCAACAAGAATATCAAACACATATTGTAGAAGATGGTGGAAACCTACCGGGACTGGCCAGATAAGCTGCCGTTTGCTCTGTAGGGCTACCGGACTTCAATCAAAACTTCTACTGGGGCGACTCCGTATTCATTGGTTTATGGGATGGAGGCCGTTCTACCTATCGAAATTGAGGTTTCGTCTTTGCGAGTATTGGCTGAGTGTCAAATAGCCGAGGCAGATTGGCAACAGAGCAGATTTGAAGAACTCATGCTCTTTGATGAGAGGAGACTGAAAGCACTGTACCATGTTCAAGGTTATCAGCACAGAATTGTCCGGGCTTTCAACAAGAAAGTTAAGTCCAGGAATCTAAAGGAATGAGATTTGGTGCTCAAGGATAACCGAGCTCCCATCCATGACCCAAGGGGCAAGTTCAGACCCAATTGGACTGGTCCCTACATCATTAAGTCTATCTGGTCAGGTGGAGCCGTGGTTCTGATGGATCTAGATGGCCTAGAGTTCTCACAGCCGATCAATATGGACAAGTTGAAGAAATATTACCCTTGAGAGGCTCGCTAGGCCGAAAACCCGAAAGGGCGACCTAGGCAAAACTCAGAGCACAAAAAATTTTTGAAATTATAAAAACTGAGCTCGCAAGGTTGAAAACCCGCAAAGGGCGGCCTTGGCAAAAGTTAGAGCGTAAAAGGAGAGTGAAAATACTCGAGTGAACCCGGGCCTGAACTACGTAAGGCTTGATTCCCATCTTTGGGATACGTAGGCAACTTCATCCTGAAGTTCAGCCATAAACTTTTCCCCGATCAAGTTTGTCCATTTGATCATCTCAGTCATCTTTGTCTATCAGCATTCATCGTAATCTCCAGTGCAGTGCTATTCAGACTAGGTGCAACTTTCCAGTTGCTAAGATCCGGGGTCGTGCATTTCAGTGACAGATCTCAAGCGTGTCCAGTTTTGATCCATATCGAAAATGGTTTTGAAAAGTTTTAATAAAAGTTGACTTTGTTCAAGTTAATCTTTTTACAACTTAGACCATTTTTGGACCAAAGCGGAAAATTTTCAGTACCCACAACCTTCAATTTCATTGATTTCAAAACAGAGTTCTCCTACTCTTGCATACAAATTGAAGTTGCTTTTTATTACATTCATAAAGAAAACTTGAAAGTACTAGTAAAGCAATAAATCCGGGGCATAGATAAATCAGGTGTCCCTGCGTCCTCTCCCAGAGCTGGTCGAAGCCTCTGATGCCAAGCTGGGCCCAATCTGTGACTCTTCATTGAGCCAATCTAAGCACTCATCAGACAAAGTGCAACTGAAAGTGGGAGCGGGGGCCAGGAGCTCTCTAGTCCTCCATGTTGTGGCATAACGGGCAAGCTGTGCGCCTCAAACCGGGAATGCGGCAGGATATTCTATCCCCTCTGGCGGGCAAGTCTGATCATGACCAAACTGGTGCTAGAACCGGAACGGAAAGTAGAACACACAGTGAATCAGACCAATCAACTGGATCCCAGTCTGCCGGGACACGTGTAGACGCGCCCTTGGGCCTCACTACAGTTTAGGACTCAAAATTGTCACGGTTCTTAATCTTAACCAAAGAGTCCAAATCCGGCAAATCGTTTTGAGAAAACAGATTTTTAGAAAGAAGTGCCAAACATGGACTGCTTTGCTAGATACAGAGTCGCCACCTAAATATTTTATTTTGGAAAATTTAGGAAACCCTGACTCGTTGCCTAAGGCCACGTGTCCGTCATCACCAAAGTTGCCTCGGCTCGAGAACTTGGGTACGATTGGGGAAGGTCACTTCGTGAGCACCCCCACTCGCCCGATCAAAGATCGGCCTCTACTAACCATGATATCTAGTTTTGAAAACATTATGTGTTCTTATTCCGGTTATTAGCCTAGATTTACTACGTGATGCGCACAGCATACAAGTATAGACTGGGTCGCCTGAATTGGAACGAAACATTTCATGTTTGTTTTGAAAAATGGTTTGATGGTGCTACTCGCAAGTAGGCTAAGACGTGAATTTGCCACCCTCGGGTGGGCTTAGAAAAGATGGTTTTTGCCACTATCTAGTGGGCTTAAAACTCACAGTCAATGCATTGTTCAAATCCAAACAACCCAACCTTCACCCACAGGCATTCAGGCAGTTATATCACATAACCACATAGCCTCATGGTAAGCATGCTATCATGGCAGTCATTCACACTCATGCAAGATGCTAAAGCATAACACTCACTAAGTACTCCAAGCCAAAACAGAAACTAATTAGAAATCATGCATGATCCTAACTATACAGAAATGCCTAATGCAACACATGCAAAATGTAACTATAGCAGGCTCGGCTATTCTAAACATGGCATATGGAATGCTACAACTAACAAGTATTCAACTTGAAATTAAAATACAAATGCAGTTAGTATGATGCGCCGAGCCCGGTGCATGCAAGACAGATGAATGAATGCAAACATGCTATCATACTGTATGCTAATTGAAATATGCCCTAATCTAACCATCATAAGCTGATAAATAAAAAGGAGAAAGACGTGAGGTTGGAAAACATACATCACACGCACGCACACTTATTACAGTCATGCCCTCGCGCAGAGGGTCCGAATAAATAATACAGTCCCGAATAAATTATTACAGTCCGAATAAATACAAAAATCCTAATTAATTAACAAATTAATTCTAGGAAAGCAATAAACTAGCATGCAAGCTAGGGACTGCCTCAACTCTGGTTCGGATGATGGATGATGCATGTTTTGAGTTGCCTTGCGCGGAAATCCACTACGATGCCCCAAATAGCCTCTGTTTGCAATTGTTTTTTGGAATGCGTGCCAAGCTTCGGAAGGCTGCTGATTCTTGATTTGCTGCAACAGAGAGCAACAAAGGGGCATGGCAAAGTATTTTCACATATGTATGCACGACTACTCTTCGGGGAGTGTAGTCCTCAATCCTCGTGCCACCAATCACGCATCTCGATGCATGATGGCCGAGGAGCCGAATTGCACGACTCACTATGAAATGAATGCACGTATGACCATAACAAGGCCTGGACTCCATCATGGGTAATCCGGAGTGTCGGCGACCGGGGAATTGAGACACGTTCCGTCACTCGGAGTACGAAATGTACCTCGTTTCCCGTGCTTGGGCTAACTCCTATCCCAAGCATAATGCAATATGCATGGCATGCGTGAATGCAACTAAGATACAACCTATCATGCACAATGCTATGAAATGACATACACGATGCACGAGGTAACATGGCATACACAATGCTATGAATTAAAATGGCATACACAATGCATAATGGGCTTACACCAATACAAGTGGACCTCAGCCACACTCACATAGGAGGCCATTAGATGAAAATGAGACACTCGAAATGCGTGCACGCGTGCACGCGAACCGAGGGCCGAACCTAAGGCACGAATGTCACTCTACCAAAACATGGTAAGGCATGGAACATGGTATGCAATCATGCAAATTTCAGCACTGAAATATGATACAAAATAGTCCCGAATCATGGAAATATGGCACCCGATGCATGAGGTGAGACCCGAAACTCAAAATTAGGCACATGGAATGACTTACAGCTATACAAAGCATGCATTATTTGACTATGAAGCACAAATACAGAAGCAAGGCAGCCCCAAAACATGAACATTTCTAGTTCAAAGCATGGGCAAAAGATATTAGCATGATGGACTAACATAGCATGCAAGATTGACTAGGAAACATGGTTTACATGGCAAGTATATGATGCACATAGAATCTCACCAAATCATCAAAAATCAGTGAACTAAACATGTGAAAATAGGCCCAAACAACCACTGAAATGAAGCCAATACATTCAAAAATGATGAACTCCTTTAGAGGGCTATGCAAGGGATTCTTAAGCACATGCAAGATGGACACTTAGCATAGCCAAATCAACTCTGAAAATCAAATATGATAGCTCCAAAACTCACCAAATTGACCCTAAAATTGGTCCCGGAAACATGCAAAGAAAGGCCTCTTTGAAAGGCCTTGAATGAGATTGGTCTACACATGCATCATAGACATAAAATATGGCCAAAAGGGCCTTGGAAAGCACCAAGGCAGACCTCAAAACTCACGGAATGAGGCCTGAAACAAGACTTTGATGCATGCAAAATAGGGTCCCTTTGGAAGGCCTAAAAGATCCCCAAACAAGACAAGGAGAGAGGGGGTCACCCCCCTCTAATTTTGGTCCTCAAAAACACATCAAGGCCACTGAAAATCCACTGGATTTCAGTGGCTAAGAGGCCAAAACAAGGCCAATGCAAATGCTCACATGTATGGCTCTAATCATGAAGAGATGAAGCATGCATAGGGGAAGATGACCCAAAACAGAGAATAGACCTTAATAAAACATGAAGATAAGACTAAAACAAGATATTTTTCAGTTTATGATAACTCTCAAAAATGAACACAAGTAGGGCTAATCTATCATGCAAAAATGGGCCTAAAAGAGGGATTAGAGGCAAGGGACAGAAGCTGGCCCTAAATGGCAAAGAGCCCTTCAACAAAGTTAAAGAGGGGCTCAAAATAAGGCACTTTACAGTTTACATCAAGCCACGAAAATAATCACAAGTAAGGTCAAGCTAGCATGCAAGAAAAAGGGCCTAAAAGAGGGATAAAGAGGCAAGTGATAGTAGCTGTCCTCAAACAGAGAAGAGCCCTTCAACAAAGTTGAAGAGGGGCTCAAAACAAGCCACTTCACAGTTTGTGACCAAGTCCGAAACAGCTCACAAATAAGCCTAAAATACTATGCAAAAATAGGCCTAAAAGAGAGTTAAAGAGGCAAGTGGTAGAAGATGGCCTCAAACAGGGAAAGACCCTTGATCAAACATGAAAAGGGGCTCAAAATATGATCATTTCCAGTGAGGGTCGGAGCCCAAAAATGTAAGCAACAAAGGCTAAAATATGAAGTAAGAAAGTGCAAGTTTGAGGGAAATAGACTCTTACCCTAGAAGAGCAGCTTTCCAGCAGGTTTTGGTCCAAGATTCTGAGCTTTCAACCTCCTCAAATGGCTTCCAAAGTGCTGGAATGGAGAATGGAGGTGTGTATCTAAGTGTTGTAGTGCAAAAGTGCAAAGAAATCCAACTCTAAAGCATGAAACACAAGCAATATAGAGAGAGACAGAGTTTTTGCCCTTCAAAACTCAGAACCCCTGTCTAAGGAAGAGGACCCTTCCTTATATAGAGCAAAGCCAAGCCAAAGCTTCTTAAACAAGCTTTTCTTGGCTTTCATCCCTCCATACACAGATATGAGGATTCCAGCTGGTACAAAAGATCTTCCCGGAAACCAACTGAAATAGGGGGGGTGCCGGCCATCAGCAATGGTCGGCAGTGCCACACTGATGGCCGGTAGGGCTCCATCAGTGGCCGGCAGGGGCAAATCCATGGCCGGCAGTGCCATGCCATGGCCAGCAGTGCACTACAGGGTCCACTCTGAAAGGACCAGGTCAGGGTCCAAAAATGAGACAGAAAGGATACAAGGTTCGGGAAACCCGAAAACCCGAAACGGCGACGTTCCGCTGCGACAGTCGAGTGCTGGGCGAGCAATCGAACCGGCCAAATGGGTGTACCTACAAGCACAACCAAGTCTTAAGGACGGTCAAAAATGGGGTGTCTACAGTTGCCCCTCTTTGACAGAACTCAACAGTCACAAAGTGACGGGAGTGAGTGTCAAAGCCTAGAGACGACCCATTTTTGACAAGGCCGAAGACTCGGACAATCGATCAATATAAGCATGCAGAGATGCGCCCGAAGGTTGGGGGCAAAATGCAACTGATATGCAAGATGCAAGAGCACGATCAGTAATTATGCCAAGGATGCTATAATGAAGCAAACATGCGACAGTTTTAAGCGGGTAAACAACAGTTCTACATATTCCAACGGGAAGGATGTAAGAAAGATTATGCAATTCTTACCACGTTTCACGTGGAGTGAATAGAATACCTGTGCGGCTCGTCTGGCCATGCCAGCTTCAACTTCAAATAAACCGTACATACAATATCGTGCCTTAAAAAAAAAAGAAATGAACTTAACAGGCACAATATTGTTAGAATCATGCATAACAATGCATTTGAGAAGCGCGGGATTACGCATGCGAAATGTGCACAAACACATGTAAGTAAAGTGCACGTGACAATATGCACAATGTGTATAGCAAGAGTTTGACCGCATGTAAGTAAAGCATGCAGTCACGCAGGCAATGTGTAACGAAGCTTGAATTTGAATACATGTAAGTAAAGCATGCGGCCAACGCGCGCAATGTGTAAAGCAGAACTTGAAAATACACATGTAAGTAAAGCATGCGGCCAACGCGTGCAATGTGTGAAGCAGAACTTGAAAATACACATGTAAGTAAAGCATGCGGCCAACGCGTGCAATGTGTAATGAAACTTGAAAATACACATGTAAATAAAGCATGCGGCCAACGCGTGCAATGTGTAATGAAACTTGAAAATACACATGTAAGTAAAACATGCGGCCAACGCGTGCAATGTGTAATGAAACTTGAAAATACACATGTAAGTAAAGCATGCGGCCAACGCGTGCAATATGTAAAGCAGAACTTGAAAATACACGTGTAAGTAAAGCATGCGGCCAACGCATGCAATGTGTAATGAAACTTGAAAATACACATGTAAGTAAAGCATGCAGTAATGCAAGCAATGTGTATAACAAGCAAAGGTATGAACACATGTCAGTAAAGCAAGCGCGATTAACGCAAGCAATGTGTAATGAAACTTGAAAATACACATATAAGTAAAGCATGCAGTAACGCAAGTAATGTGTATAACAAGCAAAGGTATGAACACATATCAGTAAAGCAAGCGCGATCAACACAAGCAATGTGTAACCTCCTGTAAAATGCATAAACACATGTAAGTAAAGCATAAGCAGAAACGCATGCAATGTATAAAGCAAACAAAGGTATGAACACATGTCAGTAAAGCACACGCCGAAACGTGCACAATGTGTAACCACCTGAAAGATACATTATACACATGTAAGTAAAGCATGCAGTAACGCAAGTAATGTGTAACCTCCTGTAAAATGCATAAACACATGTAAGTAAAGCATACGCAAAAACGCATGCAATGTGTAAAGCAAACAAAGGTATGAACACATGTTAGTAAAGCACACGCCGAAACGTGCACAATGTGTAACCACCTGAAAGATACATTATACACATGTAAGTAAAGCATGCAGTAACGCAAGCAATGTATATAGCAGGAATGAACACATGTCAATAAAGCAAGCGCGATTAACGCAAGCAATGTGTAACCTCCTGTAAAATGCATAAACACATGTAAGTAAAGCACACGCAGAAACGCATGCAATGTGTAAAGCAAACAAATGTATGAACACATGTCAGTAAAGCACACGCCGAAACGTGCACAATGTGTAACCACCTGAAAGATACATTATACACATGTAAGTAAAGCATGCAGTAACGCAAGCAATGTGTATAGCAGGAATGAACACATGTCAGTAAAGCAAGCGCGATTAACGCAAGCAATGTGTAACCTCCTGTAAAATGCATAAACACATGTAAGTAAAGCACACGTAGAAACGCATGCAATGTGTAAAGCAAACAAAGGTATGAACACATGTCAGTAAAGCACACGCCGAAACGTGCACAATGTGTAACCACCTGAAAGATACATTATACACATGTAAGTAAAGCATGCAGTAACGCAAGCAATGTGTATAGCAGGAATGAACACATGTCAGTAAAGCAAGCGCGATTAACGCAAGCAATGTGTAACCTCCTGTAAAATGCATAAACACATGTAAGTAAAGCACACGCAGAAACGCATGCAATGTGTAAAGCAAACAAAGGTATGAACACATGTCAGTAAAGCACACACCGAAACGTGCACAATGTGTAACCACCTGGAAATACATATACACATGTAAGTAAAGCATGCAGTAACGCAAGCAATGTGTATAGCAGGAATGAACACATATCAGTAAAACAAGCGCGATTAACGCAAGCAATGTGTAACCTCCTGTAAAATGCATAAACACATATAAGTAAAGCACACGCAGAAACGCATGCAATATGTAAAGCAAACAAAGGTATGAACACATGTCAGTAAAGCACACGCCAAAACGTGCACAAGGTGTAATCACCTGGAAATACATATACACATGTAAGTAAAGCATGCAGTAACGCAAGCAATGTGTATAGCAGGAATGAACACATGTCAGTAAAGCAAGCGCGATTAACGCAAGCAATGTGTAACCTCCTGTAAAATGCATAAACACATGTAAGTAAAGCACACGCAGAAACGCATGCAATGTGTAAAGCAAACAAAGGTATGAACACATGTCAGTAAAGCACACGCCGAAACGTGCACAATGTGTAACCACCTGAAAGATACATTATACACATGTAAGTAAAGCATGCAGTAACGCAAGCAATGTGTATAGCGGAAATTGAAATTTAGGACAACTCATGATAAAGAAGTGTATAGCGATGTGTGACAAGAAAATGCAAGACAATTGCATAATAGAGCAAATGCATGACAATGCATAATAGGGATAAGGAAATGCATGACAATACATGTAAGGTGCGCATGACGATGCGATGGATGAATGCTATGATAGTAAAGATACAAAAGGGTGGCAAACCCTAACCATGCCGGAATCATGAGAGGAAGAAAAACAACCAAACAGGCACGTATACAACGCAACCCGAGATAAATTCCAAACACGCTGAAATCGCGTAAGGAAAGGGACACTCAAACCACGCCGAAGTCGTGAGAGGAGGTCCAACAAACCGCCCAGCGCGTCTACAACGCAACCTGGGATAAATTCCAAACATGCTGAAATCGCGTAAGGAAAGGGACACTCAAACCACGCCAAAATCGTGAGAGAAGGTCCAACAACCCGCCCAGCGCGTCTA
This sequence comes from Camellia granthamiana, assembly GCA_036172215.1. NCBI lineage: Eukaryota > Viridiplantae > Streptophyta > Magnoliopsida > Ericales > Theaceae > Camellia > Camellia granthamiana. The sequence goes on along the minus strand of CM069916.1, from coordinate 20,083,815 downwards.
CAACGCAACCTGGGATAAATTCCAAACACGCTGAAATCACGTAAGGAAAGGGACACTCAAACCACGCCAAAATCGTGAGAGGAGGTCCAACAAACCGCCCAGCGCGTCTACAACGCAACCTGGGATAAATTCCAAACACGCTGAAATCGCGTAAGGAAAGGGACACTCAAACCACGCCGAAATCGTGAGAGGAGGTCCAACAATCCGCCCAGCGCGTCTACAACGCAACCTGGGATAAATTCCAAACACGCTGAAATCGTGTGAGGAAAAGGACAAAGAGAGAAACATAGGGACTTATCCCAATGTTTCGGAATGGTATAAGCATTAGAACGTATTCCGAACGCTTTTAACCGAAGGGAGAGAAACATAGGGACGTATCCCGGTGTTTCAGAATGGTGTGAGCATTGGAACGTATTCCGAACACTTTTAATCGAAGGGAGAAACATAGGGACGTATCCCGGTGTTTCGGAATGGTGTGAGCATTGGAACGTATTCCGAACGCTTTTAACCGAAGAGGGAGAAACATAGGGACGTATCCCGGCGTTTCAGAATGGTGTGAGCATTGGAACGTATTTCGAACGCTTTTAACCGAAGAGGGAGAAACATAGGGACGTATCCCGGTGTTTCGGAATGGTGTGAGCATTGGAACGTATTCCGAACGCTTTTAACCGAAGAGGGAGAAACATAGGGACGTATCCCGGTGTTTCGGAATGGTGTGAGAAACATGGGGACGTATCCCGGTGTTTCGGAATGGTGTGAGCATTGGAACGTATTCCGAACGCTTTTAATCGAAGAGGGAGAAACATAGGGACGTATCCCGGTGTTTCGGAATGGTGTGAGAAACATGGGGACGTATCCCGATGTTTCGGAATGGTGTGAGCATTGGAACGTATTCCGAACGCTTTTAACCGAAGAGGAAGAAACATAGGGACGTATCCCGGTGTTTCGGAATGGTGTGAGCATTGGAACGTATTCCGAACGCTTTTAACTGAAGAGGGAGAAACATAGGGACGTATCCCGGTGTTTCGGAATGGTGTGAGCATTGGAACGTATTCCGAACGCTTTTAACCGAAGGGAGAAACATAGAGACGTATCCCGGTGTTTCGGAATGGTGTGAGCATTGGAACGTATTCCGAATGCTTTTAACTGAAGAGGGAGAAACATAAAGACGTATCCCGGTGTTTCGAAATGGTGTGAGCATTGGAACGTATTCCGAACGCTTTTAACTGAAGAGGGAGAAACATAGGGACGTATCTTGGTGTTTCGGAATGAAGGGAGAAACATGGGGACGTATCTCGGTGTTTCGGAATAAAAGATGCGGGCATTGGAACGTGTTCCAAATGCTCTAAACTAAAGAAGGTCTAACCCGTCGCACGCGCGAGGAGAAAGAATGATAATTGCAAGTGAAATGGTGCATAACAATGCAAGTAATGAGCATAACAGTGCGAGATAGATGTGCATAATCAATGCAATGAATGGGTATAACAATGCTAGTGAAGTGGGTGCATAACAATGCAATTGGAATGTGCGTGACAACGCATATTTGAAACAAAATGCCGAATAAGGGAATACAAGCCTTGACGAGACCAAATTCAAGCGCGACCTCTGATTTACCTTTCGGAGGGGTTTGCAATACACTCAGCTCAAAAATGGGCACACCCTGTTCATATTAGAGAGAGATAACATCTGCTGCTGCTTTAATTGCCATTCTGACTTGAAGCAGGCTTAAGCTTGGGGTCGAGATACATTCATACTTCGGAGTAGTGACAAGGCCGAAGAGGTACATCCGGAGTACAATCACGAAACTTGCTGAAGGTGAAACACACTCAGATGCTTCGATTTTCCCTCTTTTCTTTTGCTTTGCAGTCTGGAACCCATATAGCTTCAGATAGGTCCTGGTTTTACTGTTCTCACATGACCTGGGTTGAACCGTGCGGTTTTATGAAAGAACGAATCTTGTTTTGCACAAACGTGAAGAATGGCACAGCACTTTGAGCACAAAACGATTTTATTTTTGAAATTGAGAGATGAGTTTTCGACCAGGTATTGAGCCTACGACTGAACATGGTGAAAAAGACTCAACAATAAAAAAACAAAAGGTAAACAACCTAAACACATTGAGACACGCTCGGAACGACTCAAAGCAAGAATCGAGACAAACAAAACAAGAGACATGACACACCAACGTGTTACAAAGACGAAAGACCTCTTAGTGCAAGAGGAGCTAGTTTCTCCTGGTATTATTCCCACCCTTTCTCATTTGTGATTCTCACATCACTCGGCCCTCAGGCTTTGTTTTTCTGAAAAAGCCCTTTTTTCACTTTTTCTCTCAGCGCACATCTCTCTATTCTTCAATCTCTCATTTTTTATCCCTCCCCTTGGTGGTTGATGGATAAACAGGAAGTTGCGGGCTCTTGCCCCTAGCATGCTGCCAGATTCTTCTTCTTTTGCTCACAACAGTGAGTTTCTCCCACAGAGGGGTTGCGCTACAACTGGGTGTGTAGCAAATCCGCAGCTAACATCGGTTGATGATGCTTTGCTGGGGAGTTTGGACGTGATAAGATCTGTCCAGATGATGGAGTGGAATATCTTGCCCCATTCCAGTTCGTGCTTCGCACTTGGCTTGATACCTCGTTGCTTGGAGGGTGAGAGAGCTTTCAGCCCTTTTACTGTTAACTTCAGTTGTGCCCTCTTCTGGCAGGTAGAGTGCCCTTCTTGGCAAGTATGGTGCGTTTTCTGGCAAGTCTGTTGACAATGGGGAAAAGACAGAACACCTGACTCAACTGTGCCCCTAGTTCATTATTTTGACCATTTTTTGTTTTGATTTTCTACTAAAACAATTTTGACAAAAAATGAGAGTTAGATTAACATGCTTGTTCAATTTTCTGATTTAAAATCATGCAAGTCAGGCTATGAGCACTGAAAATTTTCCTTTTTTGGGTCCAGGAAAAAGGTCCAGTTTTGGAAAATGAAATAGTTTTCGAGAAAATAGTCAACCTCAGTAAAAAATTTCAAAAACTATTTTTGCAAACGGCCAATGTTAAACGAGCATGGAACCTATCCTCGAGATGCGCAACCTCGGATCGGAGACAATGAAAAATTGCCCCTTGCTTGAAAGGGCTGCATGGCAACGGAAAGTTGCCCCTGGTTTGAACGGCGACTCATGGCAACTCATGGCAACGGAAAGTTGCCCCTTGTCTGGATGATACCGCAGCATGCTCTCATCGATGATGATTGCAAATGAACTCTCGGATACAGAGAAAACGAGGACGGTCAAAACCAATATATGGACATAGTCACTGTGAAAGCGTTGGTGGCTGGACTTCAAGAGGAAGTTGACTGCGTAGTTCCGGTCGTCACAACCGAACTATCGGATTCAGAGGAGGCAAAGGTGATCAAAACCATTACATGGACTGAGACGCTATGAAAGCGTTGGGGGCTGGACTTCAGGATGAAGTTGCCTACGTATCCCAAACATGGGAATCAAGCCTTACGTAGTTCCTGGTTAAAGTACACTCGGGTATTTTAACCTTCACTTTTTTTTAGGCTCTAACTTTTGCCAAGGCGCCTGTTGCGGGTTTTCAACCTTGCGAGCTTCTGTTTTTCTTTTCTTTTCAATTCTTTTCTTCTATTTTTTTCTTTTTTTCTCTTTTCTTCTTTTTTTCCTTTCTTTTTTTTTTTTTTGCTTTTCTTCTTTTTTCTCTTTTCTTCATTTCATTTTTTTTTTTGCTTTTTGTATATATCTTTTCTTGCTCTAACTTTTGCCTGGGTCGCCCTTCCGGGTTTTCGGCCCAGCGATCCTCTCAAAGGGTAAAAGTGTAACAAGTCCATGCCAAATGGTTTTAGGATCTCGAAGCCATCCGTATCCAAGAGAGTGGCTGTTGTATCGATTTGCAGAAGGATCTATCTTCGGCTCTTCGAGCACATCAGACATTTTCGCCCCTAGTTTGAGGGGTGCTTCTGTTCTAGCTTCGCAAGCTTCTTCTGATGAGGTCTGATCTTCTTGATCTGACTTTGGTGCCTCTTGTTCGAGGGGTGTTTCAAATCTAGCCACACAGGCCTCATATCACGGTTGACCGTTGAACACTCTGAACCCAAGGTCAAGGTTTGAAAGCAAGGGCTCAAGTCTCGAGGCTGAGAGCGATCCTAAGCTGCACAATCTCAAGAGCGATTCCACACAGGTCTTCGCAAGACCGCGCAAAACATTTTGTTTTTGAAAGTTTTTAAGAAAGCGACAAATTGCTCATGCTGAAGACAGTGTAAAACCAATCTGGGTCAAGCCAGGATCCTTCTCAGTACTCACATTAACAAGCATGATTTCATTCATTAAAGGTCTAGCATGCCTCTCTTTCTCTCAATTGATCAAAGTTTGCAAAACCCGAGGAATTCCTTCCTCTTCGTTTTCACCGCAGTGTTAAAAAAAAATTTTGAAAAACTTAGGTCAATACAATAATCTCAGAGCACAAAAGAGCAGGTGGAATGCACCGCCGTTTCATTCCAATCCTCTGGCACAACCTACCCAAAATAGTAATAAGCACGGAAACATGATAGCCACAGCTGTTTCATTCAGATTTCCTAGTTGCAACTGGCTTCTCAGCAGAGACAGACTCGAAAAGAAAGCAAAAGGAGTAATTACAAAACAAAACGGTGTTCGAGGCAACAACCCCGGAATCACCTAACATTCTATACAAAAGGGACTGACTTGCTACAACAGGACAGACCCTTAAGCAAAAAGGACTGACTCAAGACAATGAGATAGACTCAAAACAAAACAAAAGACTGACTCGATACCCAAGCCAGAGTTTACAAAAACTAGCAATCACAGATGCTCAAAAATGCGTGCCAGACGCCACATCCAAAATACGCGTGGGTCGCCCACAGGTGGCTCACTTCCCGATCACATACTCACAGTATCCTCAAAATCCAAGAACTCTATAGTGACTGACTTGGCCGAGGTAGGCGGGAGAATGACCTTACCGTCAATCAAATCTTGCACTTCATGACGAAGGCGGAAACAACTGTCGGTGCTGTGACCGGTTTGCTGGTGGTACGCGCAGTACAAAGTAGCATCGTGTTTAGCTGGAAGAGGATTCGGGAAAGGCCGCGGCTCAAGGGGTGTAAGATGCCCCTTTTTAGCCAAAATTAGAAGTGCCCTAGACAAAGGCATGTAGAGGGGATGGAAGACTCTGCGCCCTCGAGGCAGATACTTTGAAGCCTGTGGATTCTCGCTAGACGTACTAGCAAAAGGGTCGGCAGGTGCGGCCTTGGATTTCTGATCTTTCCCGGGTGCAGGGTTGGGAACGGAAGGAACTGTTCTGGCATGACGGGGCCTATCCCGGTTTTCTGCCTGGCTTGAACTGCCTGTGGCTGGAGTGGGGAAAACATCACCCACGATCTTGATTGTGACCGCGAGCACCTGTTGTTTACTCATCCCCCCGGCTTTCAAAGCCTCGACTGCCCACAGCAGTCGTTCAATGGGATCGGTGTCTGCCTTCATTTTGTTCTTACCTCTGGCCTCAGCCTGATCAAGGGTTTGGGTTGGTGATGATACGTCATTTTTGGAGGCCATCTCCGGTTGGCTAAGCTCGATCACAATCTGTCCCAATAGCGGGGGTTCCTGTGGTACAAAACTTTTAGCATATGGTACGACTGGTGGCAAAGTTGACATTCCGTAGGCAAGATCTGCCACGGACCTCTGGAGGTCACCTATCATCCCCATCAACTCGAATGTGGTGGGCTCACGAGCCTGGTACAACTGGGGGATCCAGACCGGGTGCGCCGCAGGCGACCTGGGTGGATGCGGTACATCAACGTCGGTCTCACTTTGCAGGGTGATTCCTCGATCTAACGCGGCTGCCATAACCACGATCTCTTCTGAATTCTGTGTCATAATAAGTCCACTGCTCTGAATGGTGACTGACGAATCAGGTATTTGTCTTGCCTCAGCGAAGGAGAATACTAGCTATTCTGAACTAACTCTCTAAACCCCTTGTAAGAGAAAACACACAGCATTTCAGCCCAAGCAGAATAGACACAAGCATAGCCGAATCACTGTACTCTACTACTAATCACTGTTCTGCAAAATCACCGCCCCAAAACTGAATCTGATACCCTCAGGTATAACTGATCCCCAAAATACTGATACTAATGCCTGCAGGCCTGATGCCCAGACTTGCAGACTGGTATACGCGTTCCCTGTAGAGATACACTCTAAAAGCACATAGCAAGCAAGTGAGAGCCAAAAACACCCCTATGTTGGGGTAGGGTTTCCCTGTCCTATTTTGTCAGAAGCTAGGGTTTCACTATGCACGCAGCGGTTTCAAACAACCTATCATCGGTTAAGCAACCTGTCCTAGTTTGGAATGGTCACTATGGATCCGAATATGCACTAGGTCGAATGGTCAAAAAGGGTGCCCTGGTAAAACCGGGGTTTGTGTTCCCATACTGGCAGAGCCCACAACCGGCCAGCCTTATGGTCATGCCTTGACAAGACAAGCCTCCGGCAAACCGTTCAGGAATAGCAGATGGCAAACACGGTGTCCTAGGCGCACCAATGCAAATGCAATGCAAAGAAACACACGAGTGTAGTCAAAACCAGATATCATGAGTTCGAGTTAAGTTCTCTAAATCCCCAGCAGAGTCGCCAAAAACTGTAGACGCGCCCTTGGGCCTCACTACAGTTCAAGACTCAAAATTGTCACGGTTCTTAATCTAAACCAAAGAGTCCAAATCCGGCAAATCGTTTTGAGAAAATAGATTTTTAGAAAGAAGTGCCAAACATGGACTGCTTTACCAAATACAGAGTCGCCACCTAAATATTTTATTTTGGGAAATTTAGGAAACCCTGACTCATTGCCTAAGGCCACGTGTCCGTCATCACCAAAGTTGCCTCGGCTCGGGAACTTGGGTACGATTGGGGAAGGTCACTTCGTGAGCACCCCGCTCGCCCGATCAAAGATCGGCCTCTACTAACCATGATATGTAGTTTTGAAAACATTATGCGTTTTTATTCCGGTTATTAGCCTAGATTTCCTACGTGATGCGCACAGCATACAAGTATAGACTGGGTCGCCTGAATTGGAACGAAACATTTCATGTTTGTTTTGAAAAATGGTTTGATGGTGCTACTCGCAAGTAGGCTAAGACGTGAATTTGCCACCCTCGGGTGGGCTTAGAAAAGATGGTTTTTGCCACTATCTAGTGGGCTTAAAACTCACAGTCAATGCATTGTTCCAATCCAAACAACCCAACCTTCACCCACAGGCATTCAGGCAGTTATATCACATAAGCACATAGCCTCATGGTAAGCATGCTATCATGGCAGTCACTCACACTCATGCAAGATGCTAAAGCATAACACTCACCGAGTACTCCAAGCCAAAACAGAAGCTAATTAGAAATCATGCATGATCCTAACTATACAGAAATGCCTAATGCAACACATGCAAAATGCAACTATAGCAGGCTCGGCTATTCTAAACATGGCATATGGAATGCTACAACTAACAAGTATTCAACTTGAAATTAAAATACAAATGCAGTTAGTATGATGCACCGAGCCCGGTGCATGCAAGACAGATGAATGAATGCAAACATGCTATCGTACTGTATGCTAATTGAAATATGCCCTAATCTAACCATCATAAGCTGATAAATAAAAGGGAGAAAGACGTGAGGTTGGAAGACATACATCACACGCACGCACACTTATTACAATCATGCCCTCGCACAGAGGGTCCGAATAAATAATACAGTCCCGAATAAATTATTACAGTCCGAATAAATACAAAAATCCTAATTAATTAACAAATTAATTCTAAGAAAGCAATAAACTAGCATGCAAGCTAGGGACTGCCTCGACTCTGGTTTGGATGATGGATGATGCATGTTTTGAGTTGCCTTGCGCGGAAATCCACTGCGATGCCCCAATTAGCCTCTGTTTGCAATTGTTTTTTGGAATGCGTGCCAAGCTTCGGAAGGCTGCTGATTCTTGATTTGCTGCAACAGAGAGCAACAAAGGGGCATGGCAAAGGGTTTTCACATATGTATGCACGACTACTCTTCGGGGAGTGTAGTCCTCAATCCTCGTGCCACCAATCACGCATCTCGATGCATGATGGCTGAGGAGCCGAATTGCATGACTCACTATGAAATGAATGCACGTATGACCATAACAAGGCCTGGACTCCATCATGGGTAATCCGGAGTGTCGGCGACCGGGGAATTGAGACACGTTCCGTCACTCGGAGTACGAAACGTACCTCGTTTCCCGTGCTTGGGCTAACTCCTATCCCAAGCATAATGCAATATGCATGGCATGCATGAATGCAACTAAGATACAACCTATCATGCACAATGCTATGAAATGACATACATGATGCACGAGGTAACATGGCATACACAATGCTATGAATTGAAATGGCATACACAATGCATAATGGGCTTATACCAATACAAGTGGACCTCAGCCACACTTACATAGGAGGCCATTAGATGAAAATGAGACACTCGAAATGCGTGCACGAGTGCACGCGAACCGAGGGCCGAACCTAAGGCACGAATGCCACTCTACCAAAGCATGGTAAGGCACGGAACATGGTATGCAATCATGCAAATTTCAGCACTGAAATATGATACAAAATAGTCCCGAATCATGGAAATATGGCACCCGATGCATGAGGTGAGACCCGAAACTCAAAATTAGGCACATGGAATGACTTACAGCTATACAAAGCATGCATTATTTGACTATGAAGCACAAATACAGAGGCAAGGCAGCCCCAAAACATGAACATTTCTAGTTCAAAGCATGGGCAAAAGATGTTAGCATGATGGACTAACATAGCATGCAAGATTGACTAGGAAACATGGTTTACATGGCAAGTATATGATGCACATAGAATCTCACCAAATCATCAAAAATCAGTGAACTAAACATGTGAAAATAGGCCCAAATAACCACTGAAATGAAGCCAATACATGCAAAAATGATGAACTCCTTTAGAGGGCTATGCAAGGGATTCTTAAGCACATGTAAGATGGACACTTAGCATAGCCAAATCGACTCTGAAAATCAAATATGATAGCTCCAAAACTCACCAAATTGACCCTGAAATTGGTCCCGGAAACATGCAAAAAAAGGCCTCTTTGAAAGGCCTTGAATGGGATTGGTCTACACATGCATCATAGACATAAAATATAGCCAAAAGGGCCTTGGAAAGCACCAAGGCAGACCTCAAAACTCACGGAATGAGGCCTGAAACAAGACTTTGATGCATGCAAAATAGGGTCCCTTTGGAAGGCCTAAAAGATCCCCAAACAAGACAAGGAGAGAGGTGGTCACCCCCCTCTAATTTTGGTCCTCAAAAATACATCAAGGCCACTGAAAATCCATTGGATTTCAGTGGCTAAGAGGCCAAAACAAGGCCAATGCAAATGCTCACATGTATGGCTCTAATCATGAAGAGATGAAGCATGCATAGGGGAAGATGATCCAAAAAAAAAGAATAGACCTTAATAAAACATGAAGATAAGACTAAAATAAGATATTTTTCAGTTTATGATAACTCTAAAAAATGAACACAAGTAGGGCTAATCTATCATGCAAAAATGGGCCTAAAAGAGGGATTAGAGGCAAGGGACAGAATCTGGCCCCAAATGGCAAAGAGCCCTTCAACAAAGTTGAAGAGGGGCTCAAAATAAGGCACTTTATAGTTTACATCAAGCCACGAAAATAATCACAAGTAAGGTCAAGCTAGCATGCAAGAAAAAGGGCCTAAAAGAGGGATAAAGAGGCAAGTGATAGTAGTTGTCCTCAAACAGAGGAGAGACCTTCAACAAAGTTGAAGAGGGGCTCAAAAAAAGCCACTTCACAGTTTATGACCAAGTCCGAAACAGCTCATAAATAAGCCTAAAATACTATGCAAAAATAGGCCTAAAAGAGAGTTAAAGAGGCAAGTGGTAGAAGATGGCCTCAAACAGGGAAAGACCCTTGATCAAACATGAAAAGGGGCTCAAAATATGATCATTTTCAGTTAGGGTCGGAGCCCAAAAATGTAAGCAACAAAGGCTAAAATATGAAGTAAGAAAGTGCAAGTTTGAGGGAAATAGACTCTTACCCTAGAAGAACAGCTTTCCAACAGGTTTTGGTCCAAGATTCTGAGCTTTCAACCTCCTCAAATGGCTTCCAAAGTGCTGGAATGGAGAATGGAGGTGTGTATCTAAGTGTTGTAGTGCAAAAGTGCAAAGAAATCCAACTCTAAAGCATGAAACACAAGCAATATAGAGAGAGACAGAGTTTTTGCCCTTCAAAACTCAGAACCCCTGTCTAAGGAAGAGGACCCTTCCTTATATAGAGCAAAGCCAAGCCAAAGCTTCTTGAACAAGCTTTTCTTGGCTTTCATCCCTCCATACACGTGTATGGAGGACAGATATGAGGATTCCAGCTGGTACAAAAGATCTTCCCGGAAACCAGCTGAAATAGGGGGGGGTGCCGGCCATCAGCAATGGCCGACAGTGCCACACCGATGGCCAGCAGGGGCAAATCCATGGCCGGCAGTGCCATGCCCTGGCCGGCAGTGCACTACAGGGTCCACTCTGAAAGGAACAGGTCAGGGTCCAAAAATGAGACAGAAAGGATACAAGTTTCGGGAAACCCGAAACGGCGACGTTCCGCTGCGACAGTCGAGTGCTGGGCGAGCAATCGAACCGGCCAAATGGGTGTACCTACAAGCACAACCAAGTCTTAAGGACGGTCAAAAATGGGGTGTCTACAACATGCTATAGCTCATTGCCGGGAGATTGAGCCAAGGACAGCGCCAAGCAATGAGATCTGCAGACAAATTGCACATCCAGTCAAACCACCACCCCTCATCAAGGGCATCGAGTAGGCGTTGTCGAAAGAAGTAGCCGCGAGCCGAGTAGGCTGGGCAAGAGTCTACAACCTGCAGTTTATCCATCAACCATATCTGGGGAGGGATGAAAAATAAGAGAATAAAGAATAGAGAGATGTACGATGAGAGAAAAATGAGAAAGGGGTTTTGTGAGAAAAACCGAGCCTGAGGGCCGATTGATGTGAGCAATACATATGTGAGATTGGGTGGGAAACATTACCTGCAGTAGTAGTGGACTCCCCGCAAATCTGGTCGTCTCCTGGCGATAGAAAGCATCTAAGCCCATCAGCGTCTCGGCCAATATCATGGCGATACAGCTCTTTCCTTCTTTAAAGCCTTGAGAAACTTCAATCAGACGAATGCTAGATCCACTAAAGCCTGGGGCAAGCAAAAAGTGAGATAGCATACACAAACAAAGGGCGTGTTGCCGAAAACCTTGCCAATGATGGTTGTCGCGGTCACCAGCATCAGAAAAGCGATGAATCAAGCCGAGGATGTCCAGTTCCCCGTTGCAGATCAGAGACCAAGCGTCATGCATGGTGAGCCCACACATCCGCCCTAAAGCTTGGGCGTGTCCAAAGCGAAACTGAGGCAAGATCTCTTCTTGGCGTTCAGATTCCATCAAAACTTGAAAATCTTCGAAAGTTGGACATACCTCTTGCCTGCCGAAGCTAAAAACATGTGTCACCGGGTTCCAAAACCTCGCCGCGGCATGAAGGAAGGGAAGGTGCAGCAGAGTACGGCTCAGCGTGAATAGTGCATTCAAGCCGAAGCCCCGGAAGTTCAACTTTTCCGAGCCATCTAGAGAAGCGATCCAAGCTGTGAGATTTTCGACAAGAAACGCCTCCATTTTGATGCAAGACTGAGATGGGATGAATGAGCCACGGAGCTAGGACTTTTAAAGAGGATAAGGCACTATTCGGGAGGACACGTGTCGAAAATTTGGTGGCTGCCAAGCTAGGTGGTCGGCCGGCCACCTTTTCTGGTAGGCCGACCACCCATCTCCCCTCAAATGCAAAAAGCTGGTCGACTAGCTCCTAAAGGTGGTCGGCCATGCTGCAAAGTGTGTCTTTGGTCCTGTTCTACCCTCTAAAAAGAAGTTCCCAGCATTTGCATGCATCGGGAGTGTCGAAGGCCTCCATTTCCCTCTGTTTCGGATGCGTTTCGTCACCCAAGTCGTCCGAAATGCACTTTGTTTATAGAGTTATTGTTAAGTCTTGCTTATCGAGTTGTTGCTTTGCTTATCGAGTTGTTGTTTTGTTTGTTGAGATGTCTTGTTTATCGAGTTGTTAAGTTTTGTCGAGCTGTCGAGTTTCGTGCATTGAGTTGTTACTCTTTGTTTAATCAATTTTGTTGTGCCTTGCTTATCGAGTTATCAACTTTGTTGTGTTTTTCTTATCGAGTTGTAAACTTGCTAAGGTTTTGTTATTTCTTAGTAGGTTAGGTTGTTTAGTTTGTTGCGTCGATTCACTACCTAACTTGGTAAATACACAGCGCACAATTCCATTCAATCTCATTTTTGTGCAAAATGATGCGATACGATGCTAAGAACATAAAATACAACACTTTTTCCAAAAGCTGTTTCATTCCATCATGCTTCCTTTGTTACAACTTTTTACGACAAGGGTACAAGTTTTACAGAAAATAAAACTGCCTAACAATGTACAATGTGCTACAACTACTAGTAAAAAGGTAAATAAAACAGGAAACAACTGCATCGATGCTCTCAAGAGCAGGAATAAGAGGCCCTCCTCGTCCTCTTCTGTGGAACAGTGTCTGCACCACCAGTGCCATCTGAGTCGGAGCTGTCATCCTCGAGATCCTCCTCGGCCTCACCTCCACTTCCGGAACCAGGGTCGGAACCCTCCTCCCTGTCAGCAGATGTCTCTGACTGACGATCTGCAACTTCCTCCTCCTCGCTGGCCTCCTCCTCCATAATGTGTGCTCTGCGTCTGCGAGACGACCCCCCTCCCCTGACTCCTCGAGAAGGCATAGATGGTCCAACTCCTCGAGAAGGCATAGATGGCCCAACTCCTCGAGAAGGCATAGATGGTCCAGCTCCTCGAGAAGGCCCAGATGGCTCGGCTCCTCGAGAAGGCCTAGATGGCCCGGCCTGTGGCTGAGCATACACCGGAGGCATCTGAAAATAAAGAGTGCAATTTGAGTACATCAACTAAAACATGTATATCGGATGCAGATGCAAGCAAACTACATAGAGTGGATGTATGCAGATATTGTACATGAATGTGGTGTGTGTCAGATGTGCTCTATACAGGCAGCCTATCAATGCAGTAAGATGTTCAAGATCAACATGTCATCAGAAGTATGATAAATGCAAGAAAACTAAAGAGTACCTGGACACCCATGATGGACAACTGCGCCTCTCTCCGCAGGACCATGCCCTCGAGTGAGGCTACCAACCCGAGCATCTCGTCCATGTACTCCCTGGGTGGCTGCAGATACAAGCTCAAGTCATCAATGAATAAACAAATGCCAAAGTATCTGTGTGATAAATAGAAAACAGTGGAACATACCGGTGGTGAGTCAGGGTCACTGACATATCGATGGTCAGGCATCGGAGGCTCTATCGGGATCGGGTAGGAAGCCCCATATCTCCATCCTGTCAACTCGGTCAGGATCTCTAGCCATCCAACATGAAAATGAGTCAGAGGAATCGGGGGAACCAATCCACCCCCACCTCTAGATGTGCCAGCCCTGCTGGTGGAAGGGACATCCGCAGTCCGAGCCCGGCTCGATGATGGCATACCAGCAGACCTCACCGTCGGAGTACGGACTCCCGTTAATGGAGGCATCAAATATGTGTGACGGTAAGTAGCGTAATCCCCCTCCTCGAGATGAAGAAATGCATCAATACCCAACCTGGCGTTAACAACACCCAGGGGAGGGAGCCTATCGGCGGTCCGCATATCGTCTGGGGGTGCTGAGGGAATGTCCTGAGTAGGGTAGCCCCATACCTGACGCAAAAAGCGATCCCCCAAAAACCAGGCCCTACCAACTGGCCCCTCGAACAGGATCCTATATCGAGAGGCACCCCATGCTCCGCCAAACTGGAATCGGAGGTCTCTACCTAAAGGCGCCCAGGGCTGCCATGTGATCTGTGGATAACCGATGCATAAGCTGATCAGAAATTGTGAATGTGCAAGATAAATCAAAGATATGAAAACATGAAGAACTGAGAGTTCTAAAATACCTCTGACGACCGCACTGTATCGAAGTACTGCCGCAGGTAGAGGAGAGACTCCCGAGGTCTCGGCCGATACTGGCCCTCGAATACAAGTGAGTAAGGGGTCGTGAGGGGCACCTCCACCTCAAGCTCCGGAGCTAGCGTCGGGAAGTACGCGTAGATCCATAGCTGTGGAAAACAAAGCAGTAACCATCAGAATACAGAATGCCGAGTGCAGAATGTAAATACAAAATGTTGAGAGCAAAGTGCAAGGTACAGAATGTAAAGTGCGCCGTGTGTGCAATGTACAAATAATGAAAAACAGAAATATAAATCAAGAGGACAGAAAGTACCTCACAGGCTCTCTAATAGTCGCCGACTATGTTCCCCCATCCGCGGGAGGTCGCACTCATATAGCAATAGAGAGTAGCTAGGCTGGCGCCACCCCAATCATATCGGCTGACCTGTGATAGGTCCACTAGAGCACTCAACAGATAGAGCCCGACAGTGTTCCCCCTATCGGCAAACAGAGTGGTCCCGAAGAGGAACATCAGAAATTCGCGGGTGTACTGTGCTACCTCCTCAGGAGTCTCAGGCTCCATCTCCACCCTCCTGAAATGTGAAGAAAACCAGGTATATCGGACTCTGCCCGAAGATCTGTCAACTGGCCGGCGAGCTCCCAATAAGTATATCCAGGTGGCCTCCCATTGGCCCATGTCCTCGTCATATGGGATTGCCCAGCCTCCCACATCAAGGCCGGTCAATACAGCAAAGTCAAACGGGGTCATAGTCATGTCCCCAGTAGCAAAGAAATAGAAGGAGTTGGTGGTGTCCCACCATCTCTCTACCAAGGCACCCATCAGCGTCCTACTAGCAGGACAGCGAGATATCCCAGTGCAGAAGGGTCCAAACCCTGCCAAGTCAACCGAATCCCGGACAGCCTCCGGAAGCTCTGCGTACCACTCTCTCGCCACAATGGAGCCGTATCCTCGCATAACACGAGAGGTCACCTGCATTCAGAATAAATACATGTATCCAGTTTCAAAATGAAATGTGTAAGTTGCATGCAAATGAAATGAATAAGCAGCGTGCAAATGAAATGAATAAGCTGCGTGCAAATGAAATGTGTAAGCTGCGTGTAAATGAAATGAATAAGCGGCGTGCAAATGAAATGAATAAGCTGCGTGAAAATATGAATGAGCTGTGTGTTCGACATCAAGTGTTTGGGCTGCGTGTTCAACCCTCAATCAGTGTGTGCTGTGTGTTCACCTTAACAACGAGCTGTGTGTTCGACATCAAGTGTTTGGGCTACGTGTTCAACCCTCAATCAGTATGTGCTGTGTGTTCACCTCAACAACAAGCTGTGTGTTCGACATCAAGTGTTTGGGCTGCGTGTTCAACTCTCAATCAGTGTGTGCTGTGTGTTCACCTCAACAACGAGCTGTGTGTTCGACATCAAGTGTTTGGGCTGCGTGTTCAACTCTCAATCAGTGTGGGCTGTGTGTTCATCTCAAAGTTCGAGCTATGTGTTCAACATCAAGTATTTGAGCTGTGTGTTCATATCAAAGTTTGGGCTGTATGTTCAACTCTCAACGAATGTGTGCTGTGTGCTCACAATCAGAAAAATGGGTTGTGTGTTCATCATCAAAGTTCGAGCTATGTGTTCAACGTCAACGTCAAGTATTTGAGTTGTGTGTTCAGATTTCAAAATCAGTGGGCTGTGTGTTCATCTCAAAGTTTGGGCTGTGTGTTCAATTCTCAACAAGTGTGTGCTGTGTGTTCACAATCAATATACGGGCTGCGTGTTCAGAAAGTCAGAGTGTTTGAACTGTGTGTTCAAGATGCAAACGGAATACGGTGTTATAGACTAAACATTCAAAACAAGCTGTGTGCTTGAATAAGCAGATAAACATAGCGAAAGCACGAAATGCACAGAAAATGCAGAATACATTGCAGAAAATGTAAAAGTGAAGTAAATACCTCTTGTGCCTGATGAGAGAGGTGGGACTCCGGCTCTCGCAAAAGCAGATCCCCAGGCGCTCGATCATCGAAATCAGTGAAATGATAAAAAACTGCCTGAGGGAGAACATGTGTCCGAGAGACGTACCTCTCAGGAATAAATGGTCGAACCCTCGGAGGCAAAGCCATAATATCTGGATCCTCTCCGGCACCTGGAGGACCTCCACCCTGAGGAAAGTGACCGGCCATTTCGAAAAATTTGCAAAAAGTAGCAAAAATGAGCAAAATGAGCCAAAATTGGAAAAAGTCAACAAAAGTCAACTCTCGGGAAATGAAAAAGTCAACAAAAGTCAACTCCCAAGAAAATCTTCCAAATGTTGAGACAAACTCACCTCAAGTGGCGAAAATGAGAAAAGAAGCACCGAAATCAAAATTTAATCGGTTCAAAGTGTTAAAAACCGAAAGATTTCGCGAAACAACCTTGCGTTGGGCGTTGGAAAACGCGTATGGAGCGCAGATCTGAGAGGGAAAATGCTCTAGGAAGGTAGAGGGACTGATTTCAGAGTTAGAGTTGTGAGGAAAAGGTGTTTGGCCGAGTGGATTTAAAGTAATGAGAGCAAAAGGACCAAACTGCCCCGGATTTGGGCTAGGTGGTCGGCCGGCCACCTTTTCTGGCAGGCCGACCACCCCTCTCCCTCAAACCTGGTCGGTGGCCTCCCCTTTGGACCAAACATGGTCGGCAGCATTCCCAAGGTGGTCTCCAAGGTCTCTGCAAATTTTGGTGATGATTGGAGTCCCCGGCACCCGAGAAAGTACAAAGAAAGTGCACTTTTCATCGCGAAATCTATCCGCGGGAACTTCAACTCCAACTTTCGATGCGTGCTTCACCTTTACTCATCAAAATCAAGATGCATCCTTTTTGAATACATCGCGACCCCTGCAAGAGGTAAACCGGAGGTCGCGATCGAGCCGCCCTCGTCAAAAAACCTGCATTTCTTTGCTCGTCATTTTGTGACAAACATGCATTCGAGTTTACACTTGTTCTACATTGTTGTGCACATCACCTGCATTCTCATGCACACCACTTGCACTGTTGTGCACGTTTCACGGGTATTGTCATACCCCCATGCTTAAACTTGCGTTGTCACGCGCGTTTCCTCTCGTATTGCGAGGCACTCACCCATCGACACCGTGTTTGTCTGCATTCGATATCACTCTGAACATATGTTGCTAACTATGTTGTATTTGTTGAGTTTCTTTCTTTTGCAGGCACGATATTGTATGTACGGTTCATTTGAGGCTGGTGCGACCAGATGAACCGCGCAGGTATTGTATCTTCTCCGTGTGAGACGTGGCGAGAATTGAATAATTCTTCGTATTTTAACTGCATGAAATGTAGTTTTACTTTGCATTCTTGCTTAAAACTGTTGCATCTATTGTGAATATTTGCTTCATTACAGCTTGTTGCTTCGCATGATCATTGAGTTACAACTGGCTTTGTGCATATCGCTCTGCATTTTGCCCCCTGCCTACGGGCATGCCTGCGGGCACATCTTTCTGTTCGTCTCGCCTGTTTGTCTAAGTCTTCGGCCTTGTCAAAAATGGGTCGTCTCTAAGCTTTGACATTCACTCCCGTCACTCCTTGACTTCCGAGTTCTGTCAAAGAGGGGCAACTGTAGACACCCCATTTTTGACCGACCTTAAGACTCAGACGTCACCGATTGAGCGCTTGGTGATGTTGCATATTGTGCTCGTTCTGAGGTTGCGGAGTCACGGCTGCGAGCCTTGCCTCCGGACTTCCGGACTCTTTTATGCTTTGCCTCGGTTTGTGAACCAGGCCCTGTTTTCTTTGTTTTCTCTTCCCGAAGGGAGGGAGAGGTCTCGTAGATCATCTCTCAGTGGCTGTAGGCTACGTTTCATGGTCGTAGGCCATTTTTCCCATTTGGAGCCCGGTTTTCGGTTTTCGGAGCCGTCGGCCGTGTGCCTCAGTTCGGAACCGCTTAACTACCTCCGTTTGCTCCAGTTTTTGGCACACACCTTGTTTCCTCCCTTTTGAGGGACACTGTGGCCCGAGAGACCAACTCCGTGGTCGAACGCCACTTCCGGTGCCTAACAGCCTGTTTTCGGGGCCCCGAACTGCGTGTTTCGGCCCCCGAACCTTCGTTTTGCATCCGTCTTGGTCCATTTTTGGCAGGGACCTTATTTTCATTGTTAGAGAGGTTGTAGGAGGGTGGGAGACCAGCAATTTTTTTGAAAAACCAATTTTATTTCTTCATCGCTCTTCATCGCCCGTTTTCTTCACTAGGAAGCTGGTTTTTCCCACTCCCGGGCCACTTTTTCTGATTTTCCATCACATCATTGTGTTGTACACACCTGGGAGGCCACCAATATGGGTAGGCCGACCAGCAATTGCTCTTGAACCTTTTGAACCCCTCTAAAAAGCTAGTTTTTCTCTCTCCTGGTTCATATTTTCTAGGTTTTGACCATACAGCTGTGTTACACTCATCTGGGAGGCCACCTTTTTGGGGTGGCCGACCAGCAATTCTTGCTGACCCCTTTGACCCCTGGTCAGCCGACCAGGGGAGGTGGCCGGCCGACCACCTGGCCCTTTTGAACCTGGCCGGCCATTTTTGTCCCTCCTGGTGCATTCCAGCTGTGCCAGCTGTTTTGCACCAGACCCTCTATCCGAGGATCTGTCATTTTGGAGGGCCATTTGAATTGGTTTTTCCCACCTTTTTTTTTGGCTTCTCTTCTCTATAAATCCAACACTTGAGCTTCATTTCTAAGGGTTAGAAAATCAGCTGGGGCATTGGTATACAATCCTCCATATCTCTCTCATCCAAGCTTCAAAACACCCTTGACCTTGCACCATTTACACACCAACTCACAGCCTACCACCTCCACACTCCATTCCAACAACTTGGAGGCCATTTGCAGAGGTTGAAAGCTCAGAATCTTGGACCAAAAGTTGCTGGAAATCTACTCTTCAAGGGGTGAGTCCCTATTTCCCATTTTCTTGCCCTATTTTGCATGATTGATTAGCCTTATTTGCAAGCATTTCTGGGCTTCAACCTGAACATAAAATAGTCTTATTTTGAGCTTATCTTCATGTTTGATCCAGAACTTTTTTCTATTTGAGGTCTTCTACTCCCCCTTTGTGCTTTATCTCTCTTTTAGGGCTTATCTTGCATAATATAATAGCTTTATTTGTGAGTATTTCTGGGCTTCGAGCCAAACTGTAAAGTGTTTTATTTTGAGCCCCTCTTCAACTTTGTTGAAGGGCTCTATGCTATTTGAGGCCATCTGCTGCCCCTTGCCCTCTATCTCTCTTTTAGGGTTATTTTTGTGTCATGTTTTAGCCCTACTTGTGAATATTTTTTAGGCTTGATATAAACTGGAAAAAGTCTTTTTTTGGCCTCCTCTTTGAGTTTGTTTAAGGTCTCTTCTCTGTTTGGGGTCATCTTCCCCCTATGCATGCTTCATTCCTTCATGATTAGGGCTATGCATTAGAGCACTTGCATTGGCCATGGTTTGGCCTCTTAGCCACTGAAATCCAGTGGATTTTTAGTGGCTTAGGTGTATTCTTGAAGGCCAAAATCAGAGGGGGGTGACCCCCTCTCTCCTTGTCTTGTTTGGTGGAAGCCTTCCAAAGGACCCCCATTTTGCATGCATTGAAGTCACTTTCCAGGCCTCATTCTGGGGGTTTTAAGGTCTTCCTTGGCTCTGTCCAAGGCCCTTTTGGCCATATTTTATGTCTATGTTGCATGTGTAGAGAAATCTCATTCAAGGCCTTTTAAAGAGGCCTTTCAAAGAGGCCTTTCTTTGCATGTTTCCGAGACTGATTTCAGGGCCCATTTTGTGAGTTTTAGGGCTGTCATATTGCATTTCCAGAGGTGGTCTTGTCATGTTACATGTCTATCTTGTATGTGTTTAATAACTCCTTGCATGGCCCTCTAAAGGAGCTCATCATTTTTGCACATGTTGGCTGCATTTCAGTGATTATTTAGGCATATTTTCACATGTTTTGTTCACTGATTTTTGTTGGTTTGATGAGATCTCACATGCTTCACATACATGTCATGTAACCCATGCTTACTAGCTAATTTTGTATGTTGATTTAGCCCATCATGTTAACATCTTTTGACCATGCTATAAACTAGTAATGTGCATGTTTTAGGACTGCCTTGGCTCTGTCTTTATGCTTCATAGTCAAAAAATGCTTGCTTTGCATACTTGTGGTTCAATACATGTGCCTAGTTTTGAGTTTCGGGACCATTCCATGCATTATATGACATATATCCATGATTCGGGATCATTTTGCATCATGTTTCAGTGCTGGAATTTGCATGTCTGTATGCCATATTTCATGCCTTGCCATGCCTTGTTAGAGTGGCATTTGGTGCCTTAGGTTCGGTCCTCGGTTTGCGTGCATGTGTGCACGCATTTCGGTTGTCTCATTTTCATCTCATGGCTACTGATGTGAGTATGGCTGAGGTCCACTCATATTGGTGTAAGTCCATCGTGCATTGTGCTATTCCATTTCATAGCATTGCGTATGCTAGGTTGTATGTTAGAGTATTGTGTATGCCATGTTACATTGAGCATTGTGTATGCCATTTCATAGCGTTGTGTATGCTAGGTTGCATGTTAGAATTACATTCATGCATGTCATGCATATTGCATCGTGTTTGGGATGGGAGTTAGCCCAAACACGGGATACGAGGGACGTTTCGTACTCCAAGTGACGGAACGTGTCTCAATTCCCGGTCGCCGACACTCCGGATTAACCATGATGGAGTCTCGGTCTTGTTGTGTTTATATGTGCATTCATTTCATATTGAGTCGTGCAATTTGACTCCTCGACCATCATGTATCGAGATGCGTGATTGGTGGCACGAGGATCGAGGTGTGCATACATATGTGAAAATACTTTGCCATGCCCCTTTCTTGCTCTCTGTTGCAGCAAATCAGAAACCGGCAGTCTTTTGGAGCTTCGCGCAATATTTCGAGCTTAATTGTAAACAGAGGCTAATCAGGGCATTGCAATGGATTTCCGCGCAAGGCAACTCAAGAATGCATCATTCATCATCCAAAACAGAGCTGAGGCAGTCCATAGCTTACATGCTAATTTATCCGCTTTCCTAAATTAATTTGTTAATTAATTAGGGTTTTGTACTTATTCGGCCTGTATTATTTATTTGGGACTGTATTATTTATTCGGACCCTCCGCGCGAGGGCAATGTTGTAATAAGTGTGCGTGTGTGTGATGTATGTCTTCCAACCCCACGTCTTTCTCCCTTTTATTTACCAGCTTATGATGGTTAGATTAGGGCATGTTTCAATTAGCATACAGTATGATAGCATGTTTGCATTCATTCATCTGTTTTGCATGCACCGGGCTCGGCGCATCATATTAACTGCATTGTATTTCAATTCTGAGTTAAATACTTGTTAATTGTAGCATTTCAAATGCCATCTTTAGAATAGCCGAGCCTGCCCTGCTATAGTTGCATTTTGCATGTGTTGCATTAGGCATTTCTGTATAGTTAGGACCATGCATTGATTTCTAATTAGCTTCTTTCTTTGGCTTGGAGTACTCGGTAAGTGGTTATGCTTTAGCATCCTTGCATGCGTGTGAGTGACTGCCATGATAGCATGCTTACCATGAGGCTATATGCTTATGTGATATACCTGCCTGAATGCCTGTGGGTGAAGGTTGGATTATCTGAATTGGAGTAATGCATTGACTGTGAGTTTTAAGCCCACTAGATAGTGGTAAAACCATCTTTTCTAAAGCCCACCTGAGGGTGGCAAAACCTGCATTTTAAGCCTACTTGCGAGTAGCAAACCACTTTAAAAAATAAACAGGAAATGTTTTGTTCCAATTCAGGCGACCCAGTCTATACTTGTATGATGTGCGCATCACATAGTAAATCTAGGCTAATAACCGGAATAAGAACGCATAATGTTTTCAAAACTAGATATCATGGTTAGTAGAGGCCGATCTTTGATCGGGCGAGCGGGGTGCTCACGAAGTGACCTTTCCCAATCGTACCCAAGTTCCCGAGCCGAGGCAACTTTGGTGATGACGGACGCGTGGCCTTAGGCACGAGTCAGGGTTTCCTAAATTTCCCAAAATAAAATATTTAGGTGGTGACTCTGTATCTAGCAAAGCAGTCCATGTTTGGCACTTCTTTCAAAAATCAGTTTTCTCAAAACGATTTGCCGGATTTGGACTCTTTGGTTCAGATTGAGAACCGTGACAATTTGAGTCCGAACTGTAGTGAGCCCAAAATAACAAAACGGGACTCATCCTCCCGGGGCGTTCGGGGACGTCTACAGCACGCTGTATGGCAACGGAAAGTTGCCCCCTAGTCTGAATAGCGCCGTAGCACATGGCAACCAGTCCTCACAGTGATAATTACAAATGAATTCTCGGATACAGAGAAGACAAAGATTACCAGAACCATCACATGGACACAGTCGAATTTGAAGTGTTTTTACGACTGGACTTCAGAATGAAGTTGCCTATGTATCCCAAAGATGGGAATCAAGCCTTACGTAGTTCAGGGTTAAGGTACACTCGGGTATTAACCTCTCCTTTTACGCTCTAACTTTTGCCAAGGCTGCCCTTCCGGGCTTTCAACATTGCGAGCTTTGTTTTTCTTTTCTTTTCAATTCTTTTCTTCTTTTCTTCTTTTTTCTTTTTCATCTTTTCTTTTCATTTTCTTCATTTTCTTCTTTTCATTCTTTGCATTTTTTTTTTCTTGCTCTAACTTTTGCCTAGGTCGCCCTTCCGGGTTTTCGACCCAGCGAGCCTCTCAAGGGTAAAAGTGTAGCTTTGTCCATGTCAAATGGTTCTAAGATCTCGAAACCATCTGAATCCAAGAGAATGGATGTTCGCTGATGATGTAGAAGTCCATCCAATAGGGGGGGCTGAATCTGCCCCTAGTGTTGTGGATCGGAACTCAGTTGTCTTTCAGCGATACCTTCTTCTTTCCTCCCTTCTGGGGTTTGGCATTCTTGCCGATCTTCATTGATTTGCGGAGCGATCCATTTTGGGCTCTTCGAACATGTCTGATATTTTGCCCCTAGTTCGAGGGGTGCTTCTGATCTAGCTTTGCAAGCTTCTTTCGATCACAACTGATCTTCTTGATCTGACTTTCTTGCCTCTTGTTCGAGGGCTGCTTCAAATCTTGCCACACAGGCCTCACATTGTAGTTGACCTTTGAACTTTCTGAGTTCAAGTTCAAGGTTTTGAAAGCAGAGGGGTCGAGTCTCGAGGCTGAGAGCGATCCTAAGCTGCACAATCTCAAGAGCGATTCTACACAGGTCTTTGTAGGACAGCGCAAAACATTTTTTGAAATTTTTTAAGAAAACGACCAGTCACTCGCGCTGAAGACAGTGTAGAACCAATCTGGATCAAGCCAGGATCCTTCCCAGTACTCACACTAACAAGCATGATTTCATTCATTAAGGGCTTAGCATGCCTCTCTTTCTCTCAATTGATCAAATTTTTGCAAAACCCGAGGAATTCCTTCCTCTTCGTTTTCACCGCAATGTTCAAAAGGTTTTGAAAAACTTAGGTCAATGCAATGAGTTCGAGGCATAAAAAAGTAGGCAAAAGCACTGCCATTTCATTCTAGACTTGTTGGCACAACAGGCTCAATGTAGCAAGAAGCACAAAACATGACAGCCATAGCTGTTTCATTCAGATTTCCTGGTTGCAACTGGCTCCAAGCAGAAACGGACTCAAAAGAAAATGAAAAGACAAGCGTAAAACAAAATGGTGATGCCCGAGGTAACACCCCCGGAATCACCCGACCTTAACAAAACAGGACTGACTCGATACAACAAGACAGACCCAACTGGCTCAGTATGAAAAGACTGACTCTATATAACGGGACAGACTCTAAACGACATAACAAAAACTGACTCAATACTCGAATCAGAAAGCACAAAAACCAGCATTCACAAATGCTCAAAACAGTGCATGCCATGAGCCATATCTGGAGTAAGCTGAGTGCTGCCCGCAGGTGGTTCATCCCATGACCTCATCACATTATCCCCCACAAGTTCACCGATCCAGTGCCAATAGACTTTACTGAGCTCGGCGGGAGGATGACCCCGTTGTCAAATAGATCCTGTACTTCATGGCGAAGACGGAAGCAGTTGTCGGTAATATGGCCAGTTTGCTGATGGTACGCGCAGTACTGGGTCTGGTCATGCTTTGGAGGGAGAGGATCGGGTAGAGGCCGTGGTTCAAGGGGTTTAAGGTGCCCCCTTTTAGCAAGGATTTGGAGCGCCTTAGACAAAGGCATGTAAAGGGCATGGAAGACTCTGCGCCCTCGGGGTAAATACTTCGAGGTTTGCTGACTTTTGCCGGACGCACTGGCAAAAGGATTGGCAGGTGCTGCCTTGGCCTTCTAATCCTTTCCCGATGCAGAGTTGGGATTGGAGGGAACTGTTCTGGCATGACGGGGCCTATCCCGGTTTTCTGCCTGGCTTGAACTGCCTTTAGTTGGAGTGGGGAAAACATCATCCACAGTCTTGGCCGCAACTGCGAATACCTGTTTGCTTATTCATCCCCCCGGCTTTCAAAGCCTCAACTGCCCACAGCAGTTGTTCAACGGGATCAGCATCTGTTCCCACTTTGTTCTTACCTCTGGCCTTAGCTTGATCGAGGGTTTGGTTTGCTATATCAGAGCGAAACCCGGTTGTTGTTGCCACGTCATTGCTATAGCTTGAGACAGCCTCAGGTTGGCTGAGCTCAATCACAATTTGCCCCAATAGCGGGGGCTCCTGCGGTACGCAATTCCCGGCGTAGGATGGGGTTGGTGGCGAAGCCGACATTCCGTAGGCGAGATCAACCACAGATCGCTGAAGATCACCAATCATTCCCATCAATTCAAACGTGGTAGGCTCACGAGCTTGACACAACTGGGGCGTCCAGGCTGGGCGCACGGTAGGCGACCTGGGCGGGTATGGTACATCAACATTGGTCTCATCCTGCAAGATGATTCCTTGGTCTAGTGCGGCTGTCATAACCACAATTTCCTCTGAACTTTGCGTCATCATAAGTCCGCTGAACTGATCGGAGGTGATGTGATTGGTGACTGACGGATCAGATGAACCTGTGAGCCCTAACTGGCCTTTCTCTGCCTTGCCTTAGCGAAGGAGAACATTGGTTGCTCTGAACCGAGTCTCTGAACCCTCTCCCTGAAAGAGAAAACAGGCAGCATCTCAACCCAATCAATACAAACATGGACATAGCTGAAGTACTGTATTCGACCACTGATCACTGTGCCCCAAACTACTACCCCAAAACTGAATCTGATATCCGCAGATAACTGATTCCCAAAATACTAAACTGGTGCCCACAGGCCTGATACCCAAACTTGTAAACTGATACATGCATTCCTGTAGAGACGCACTCTAAAAGCACATAACAGACAAGTGAGAGCCAAAACACCCCTATGTTGGGGTAGGGTTTCCCTGTCCTATTTTGTCAGGAGCTAGGGTTTCACTACGCACGCAGCAGTTTCAAACAACCTATATCGGGTAAGCAACCTGTCCTAGTTTGGAATGGTCACTACGGATTCCGAATATGCACTAGGTCAAATGGTCAAAAGGGTGCCCCGGTAAAACCGGGGTTTGTGTTTCCATACTGGTAGAGCCCTTAACCGGTAAGCCTTATGGCACGTAGCCTCTGGCAAACCGCTCAGGAATAGCAGATGGCAAACACGGTGTCCTAGGCGCACCGATGCACATGCAATGCAAAGAAACACATAAGTGTAGTCAAAACAAGATATCATGAGTTCGAGTCAAGTTCTCTAAACTCCCCAGCGGAGTCGCCAGAAACTGTAGACGTCCCCAAACGTCCCGGGAGGGAAATCCCGTTTTGTTCATTTGGGCTCACTACAGTTCAGGACTCAATGTCACGGTCCTGTATCTAATCTCGCAGAGTGCAATGCAAGACCGATGAATCATCAAAGAGTCCAAATCCGGCGAATCGTTTTTGAAAAACAGATTTTTAGAAAGAAGTGCCAAACATGGACTGCTTTGCCAGATACAGAGTCGCCACCTAAATATTTTATTTTGGAAAATTTAGGAAACCCTGACTCGTTGCCTAAGGCCACATGTCCGTCATCACCAAAGTTGCCTCGGCTCGGGAACTTGGGTACGATTGGGGAAGGTCACTTCGTGAGCACCCCCGCTCGCCCGATCAAAGATCGGCCTCTACTAACCATGATATCGAGTTTTGAAAACATTATGTGCTCTTATTCCGGTTATTAGCCTAGATTTACTATGTGATGCGCACAGCATACAAGTATAGACTGGATCGCCTGAATTGGAACAAAACATTTCATATTTATTTTTGAAAGTGGTTTGCTACTCGCAAGTAGGCTTAAAATGCGGATTTTGCCACCCTCGGGTGGGCTTAGAAAACATGGTTTTGCCACTATCTAATGGGCTTAAAACTCACAGTGAATGAATTGTTCCAATCCAAATAACCCAACCTTCACCCACAGGCATTCAAGCAGTTATATCACATAAGCACATAGCCTCATGGTAAGCATGCTATCATGGCAGTCACTCACACGCATGCAAGGATGCTGAAGCATAAAACTTACCGAGTACTCCAAGCCAAAACAGAAGCTATGTTAGAAATCAATGCGTGATCTTGACTATACAGAAATGCCTAATGCAACACATGCAAAATGCAACTAAGATAGGCTCGGCTATTCTAAAGATGGCATGTGAAATGCTACAACTAATAAGTATTCAACTTGGAATTGAAATACAATGCAGTTAGTATGATGCGCCGAGCCCGGTGCATGCAAGATAGATAAATGAATGCAAA
Source organism: Camellia granthamiana (assembly GCA_036172215.1). Classification (NCBI taxonomy): domain Eukaryota; kingdom Viridiplantae; phylum Streptophyta; class Magnoliopsida; order Ericales; family Theaceae; genus Camellia; species Camellia granthamiana. The sequence continues at coordinate 20,056,916 of CM069916.1, read as the reverse complement.
CATGCTATCATACTGTATGCTAATTGAAATATGCCCTAATCTAACCATCATAAGCTGGTAAATAAAAGGGAGAAAGACGTGGAGTTGGAAGACATACATCACACTCACGCACACTTATTACAATTGTGCCCTCGCCCGGAGGGTCCAAATAAATAATACAGTCCCAAATAAATAATACAGTCCGAATAAGTACAAAACCCTAATTAATTAACAAATTAATCTAGGAAAGCAGGTAAATTAGCATGCAAACTATGGACCGCCTCAGCTCTGTTCCGAATGATGCATGATGCATGCTTGAGTTTTGCCTGGCGCGAAAATCCATTGCGATGCCCCGGTTTGCCTCTGTTTGCAATTAATCTCGGAATGTTGTGCGAAGCTCCATAAGGCTGTTGATTCTTGATGTGCTGCAACAGAGAACAAGAAAGGGGCATGGCAAAGTATTTTCACGTATGTATGCACACCTCGATCCTCGTGCCATCAATCACACATCTCGATGCATGATGGCCGAGGAGTTGAATGGCACGACTCGATGTGAAATGAATGCACATATAAACACAACAAAACCGAGACTCCATCATGGTTAATCCAGGAGTGTCAATGACCGGGAATTGAGACACGTTCCGTCACTCGGAGTACGAAACATCCCTCGTTTCCCGTGTTTGGGCTAACTCCTATCCCAAACACAATGCAATATGTATGACATGCATGAATGCAATCCTAACATGCAACCTAGCATACGCAATGCTATGAAATGGCATACACAATGCTTTTACATGCAACCTAGCATACTCAATGCTATGGAATGGCATACTCAATGCAAGATGGGCTTACACAAATATGAGTGGACCTCAGCCACACTCACATCAGCGGCCATGAGATGAAAATGAGACTACCGCAATGCGTGCACACATGCACGCAAACCGAGGACCGAACCTAAGGCATAGCATGCAACTCTAACAAGGCATGGCAAGGATGAAGCATGACATTCAAACATGTAAATTCCAGCACTGAAACATGATGCTAAAAGGTCCCGAAACATGGAAACATGGCACCCGATGCATGAGATGAGCCCCGAAACTCAAAACTAGGCACATGCATTGACTTATAGCTATACAAAGCATGCATTATTTGACTATGAAGCACAAAGACAGAGCCAAGGCAATCCCAAAACATGAACATTTCTAGTTCAAAGCATGACCAAAAGATGCTAGCATGATGGACTAAAATAGCATGCAACTTTGACTAGCAAATATGGTTTACATGGCATGTATATGAAGCGCATGAGAACTCATCAAACCAGCAAAAATCAGTGAATAAAACATGCCCAAATATGCCCAAATAATCACTAAAATGCAGCCAATGCATGCCAAAATGATGAGCTCCTTTAGAGGGCCATATAAGGGGTTATTAAGCACATACAAGATAGACACTTAGCAAGACTAAACCAACTCTGGAAATGGGTTATGACAGCCCTAAAACCCACCAAATAGGCCCTGGAATCAGTCTCGGAAACAAGCAAAGAAAGGCCTCTTTGAAAGGCCTTGAATGGGGTTTCTCTACACATGCATCATGGACATAAAATATGGCCAAAAGGGCCTCGGAAATAGCCAAGGCTGACCTCAAAACCCTCAGAATAAAGCCTAAAATAAGACTTCAATGCATGCGAAATAGGGTCCCTTTGGAAGGCCTAAAAGACCACCAAACAAGACAAGGAGAGAGGGGGTCACCCCCCTCTGATTTTGGCTCTCAAAAATCCATTGGATTTCAGTGGCTAAGAGGCCAAACCATGGCCAATGCAAGTGCTCTAATGCATAGCCCAAATCATGAAGGAATGAAGCATGCATAGGGGAAGATGATCCCAAACAGAAATGGGACCTTAACCAAACTTGAAGAGAATGTCAAAAAAAGACTTTTTCCAGTTTATATCAAATCTCAAAAGTGTTCACAAGTAAGTCTAAAATATGATGCAAAAATAGCCCTAAAAGAGAGATAGAGGGTAAGGGGAAGTAGATGGCCTCAAACAGTAAAGAGCCCTTCAACAAAGTTGAATAGGGGCTCAAAATAAGACACTTTACAGTTTAGGTTGAAGCCCAGAAATGCTCACAAATAAGGCTAATATATCATGCAAACTAAGCCCTAAAAGAGAGATAAAGCACAAAGGGGGAGTAGAAGACCTCAAACAGAAAAAAGTTCTTGATCAAACATGAAGATGAGCTCAAAATAAGACTATTTTCAGTTCAGGTCGAAGCCCAAAAATGCAAGAAAAAGGAGCTAAGATATAGAGCAAAATGATGCAAAAATGGAGAAAATGGAAGCTTACCCTTGTAGAGCCGACCTCCAGCAACTATTGGACCAAGTTGGTGAGCATCCAACCTCTGCAAATGACCTCCAAGGGGCTGGAATGGATGATGGAGGTGGTAGGCTATGGGGTGTAGGGTGAAATGGCTAAGAAAATGGGTGTTTGGAGGCTTAAAGTATAGATATAGGGGGTGTATGTATCCTTTTCAACCCAAAGCTTCTAACCCTCTCCAATGGAGGTAGAGGCCTCCATTGATAGAAGGGAGGGGGCTAAAGTTTCTCAAAGAAGCTTTAAAACAAGGTTGAACATCCTCCATACACGTGTATGGAGGATGCAGCAAATGCCAAACAGCTGGCACAGCTGGAATACACTCAGGAGGGCAGACATGGCCGGCCAGGTTCAAAAGGCCAAGGTGGCCTCCCTGGTTGGCCGACCAGGGGTCAAAGGGGTCAACAACAATTACTGGTCGGCCACCCCAAAAAGGTGGCCTCCCAGATGAGTGCAACACAGCTGTGAAGAGAAAAACCAGAAAAAGTGGTTCAGGAGAGAGAAAAACCAGCTTTTTAGAGGGGTTCAAAAGGGTCAGGGACAATTACTGGTCGGCCTACCCATATTGGTGGCCTCCCAGGTGTGCACAACACAATGGTGTGGTGGAAAGTGAGAAAAAGTGGCCCGGGAATGGGAAAAACCAACTTTCTAGTGAGAAAAACGGGCGACGAAGAGCAATGAAGAGAAAAGCTGGTTTTTCAGAAAAATTGCTGGTCTCCCACCCTCCTACAACCTTTCTAACAATGAAAATAAGGTCCTTGCCAAAAATGGACCAAGACGGATGCAAAACGAAGGTTCGGGGGCCAAAACGCGCAGTTCGGGGCCCCGAAAACAGGCTGTTGGGCACAGGAAGTGGCGTTCGACCACGAAGGTAGTCTCTCAGGCCACAGTGTCCCTCAAAAGGGAGGGAATAAGGTGTGTGCCAAAAATCGGAGCAAACGGAGGTGGTTAAGCGGTCCTGAGCCGAGGCGCACGGCCGACGGCTCCGAAAATCGGGAACCGGGCTCCAAACGGGAAAAATGGCCTACGACCGCGAAACGTAGCCTACGGCCACTGAGAGATGATCTACGAGACCTCTCCCTCCCTTCGAGAAGAGAAAACAAAGAAAACAGGGCCTGGTTCGCAAACCGAGGCAAAGCACAAAAGAGTCCGGAAGTCCGGAGGCAAGGCTTGCAGCCGCGACTCCGCAACCTCAGAACGAGCACAATATGCAACATCACCAGGCGCTCAATCGGTGACGTCTGAGTCTTAAGGTCGGTCAAAAATGGGGTGTCTACAGTGGCCCAACGGTTATTTACAATTCAAATTCAAATTAATGAAGGAAGTCCAATTGCAAGAATGGCATAATGGAAGCAAGCTGTTCAAGGCCATGACCAGTGATCGTGGAAGAGCATTTTGACAGTTAGAAGACCACTTTGATGGTTACCATTAGAGGGTATAAATAGAAGAGAAGGCCAACAGGAAAGGGACCCTGACTTAGATCTAGAAACCAGTTATTTACTTTATATTTTTCTTTCTAGTTTTTACATTTCCTGTTCTTCAATTCATGTACTGCACTTCAATTCTTAAGAGTAGTTCCAAGTAGTCTGTTACTGCAAAACCCTTCGAGGCTGTGAAAGTGCGAAGGTATCATTGTAAGTTCTTATTAGTTAATAAAATTCAGTTCATGAAACTGTTTTGATCTATTGTCATTATCAATATCTTTAATTTTCTCTAAAGCAAAGTCACCAGTAAAAGTTCTCTTCATTGAGGCTGAAAGAATTTTAACACAATCATTTAATAATTGGTTGGCAATTAAAATTTCTGTAAAGACTTATTGATCCTTGTTGATACACTTAAAATTACATTATTAACCTTTGAAATCAAAAAAAATCAATAATATCATAATTTGTTATTGAGTGATAATACCACATGATAATATCATAATTTCTTTTTTAAATATAAGAAATTTATCGAAACTAGTAGTTAATATTACTCATTGGATCAAGTATAGCAAGGCTAAAGGCCTAAAAAAATAGAAATTATAAAGGGAAATAACAAAATATTAGTAGATATTATTAGATGGGTACATAAATATAAACACGTGGTGTTTCGAGAAGATTAGATAATTTCTACCCATTATGGGATTGTTTCTTAGATTAATGTTGTATTTGTTGATATTGGATTTGTACGTATGTGTTACTAAAAATTTTTGCTCAATTGATTGTTCAATTTAATATAATTCTTGTAACATTTCTAAATAATTTCTGCAAGAAAAAACCCTTCTAATTTTTTTGATGTGGACAAAAAACAAAGCCTATATATAGGCTCATCAAATGGCTCGCAGGTAAAAAATTCAATATTACCAAATCCGTTCAATCTGTTCCATGACCCATCCCAACCCCCTTGACTGCCCAGACCGTCCCATCCCATAGAAGATAATTTAAGACTTTTGACAAATATTTGAAACCCAAGCCCGCCCATGAACCGGGCCCGTGCAAGCCTGCATGGATAAATCCAACCCCCATCAACCCCACTCAAACTATCTTGTCCAAAAAATATATATATATATTATTAAAAAAAAATAACACTGTTAAATTCAACTTTAATCCATTAAAATCAATACTGTTCCATTTAAAAACAACAACATTTGACAAGTCACATTATCCTTGTAAATTATATTTTAAAAAAAATACATAAAACACAATTGTTAAAATTGAATTTAACAGGGACCACTGATATCTTCCTAACTTTCGACTTTTTACATATAACATTGTCATAATTTATTAGTTTAGTGAATTTATACTTTGATTTGATTGTTTTAATAGTGTTAATTAATTTGATCATATGAATTATTAAAAAAGAAAAATAAATATTTAAAACTTAATAATATAAGTCTAATAAAAAATGTTTAATTCGGTTTAATTTGATTTTGACCATAAGATTTAGAGTTACAAGTGAGAAGTGATTAATTTTTTTAAATAAATTTGGTCCGTATCAATTTGTTAACTGGTAAAAATTTAAAAAGCCTATTAATATATGGAATGTAGACACAACAATTAAAGACTAGGTAAATCCGACCTATCTCATTGATCATCTGCCTATATATATAGGGTTCCTTCCTTAATTAATTCATGGATTTGATGTTTAACATGGAGGGTAATAAGTGCAATATGGCCCCAATTTCCCAATCCCCAAAATCCTTTTATTTGTTTTTGGTAGCATATTAATCAAAGCTATATCTATATAGCCCTACTTTGTTGCAAAGTCCCACATAGCACACGGGCCTTGCACACGTGCAATTCGCCAGCTCCACTTTGGGGCATGAAAGCGTGCATCATTTGGACCATGGTCCATACACTTTACTAAAAGAAACTTATGTGAATTTGATCATCTGATTTCTATTTGTTCTCTCAATTCAATTTGCAAATTGTGGATTCATCCCGACAACGACGTTTTCGTGAAGCTCTTAATGTGGGATTGTATTATGTGATTGTTGGATTCATTAGATTTTTTATGATGATTATTGGATTAAGTTGGGTTAAGTTATTTCTTTGAATTTTATCTTTGTGATGATTGTTATGAACTCGGCCTTACTGTGCGAATATGTGCGGTCTCTATTTATTTATTGGAAAATTTTAAATTTTGTACAAAATTTAGTGCAAGAATAATGTGACAGTGATATCCTTATAAATTACGATAAAAATGATTGGTATTTTGTTTCTAAATAAAATAAAAAAAAATCACAATTTGCATTTGCCATATCATTTTGTATAATATTTTTGTCACACCCTGCTAAGTCTTACATTAAGGAGGCCCACCATGTAATTGGACGCTTAAGATGTATCACGAATTTCACTATAGTGATTTTTAATAATTATAGTCACATAATTTTATTATATTTGTTTTTAAAAAATAAACAAAAAAATGCTTTTAAAAATGAATTTAATAAATCATTTGGCTATCAATTTGATTTTATTTATTTATTTATTTATAGATGATCAATACACACAAAGCCTAATAAGATGAATGATTTAGATTACTAAAATAAAGTCCATGGTGAGCCCATAGATCCAACTAAACTGTTCAATTCATTTATGTGGACCATAGAGAAACCCAATACTTGAATTTCACTAATTATGACACATTATTCAAGTTGTTGCCAATTATTCCCAATCTATTAAATTTCATGTGCTATGATTTAGCTCATTATGATGCTTTTGCACCTCCTTTTTTCTTTATTGATGTAATTCGCTCTGTACTTGGTACTTGTTTATTCCATCAATAAAGTTCTTTTTTTTGCCGATCAAAAAAAAAAACTTGTTTGTGGAATGAATTCAATAAACAACCTGAGAAATTATATTGATCACAATGCTAAATTTGACTCATCAAACTAAAAATCAATTCAATTTTTTATTTATTTATTTTTTTAAACCCATTAGTGGACCCTTATGCCCGACATTCATAAATCACAGTAGATTTAGTTTCCTTCCCTTTTTAACACATTAGGCAGCATATCTCCCATTCTCAGTTAATATTCCTTGTTTAATTAATAAAAGTGTTGATAAAGTTTTGGGTAAGCGTTCACATTGGACCACTATAGAAAACGAAATTATAAAGCCTCAGATTTTTTAAAACATAAATGTTATGTACTTGAAAAAAAAAAACATCAATAAATTTAAATTTATTGATATAATATCAGTCACACTTAAATTAAATTGATCTGCACATTTTAAATTTTAAATACTTTTCTAAATTTTTTTTATGAGTCTATTGTATTACCATTTTTAAGAAGATAGACCACCCTTTAATCAATGAAGTTGGGTCTGGTCCATGTCATGCATACCTCATACAAATTAAGAAGAATAAAAATAAGATTGATTAAAATAAAAGTGCAAACTAATTAATTAGTACAAGTACAAAGTCTAGCACTAAACCTAGTTTTTTATGCTAATGCACTTTACAGTATAATGGCATAAATGAACTTTTCAATATTATCTACAAAGGGGATGGATGGATTGAATCAGCATTAATTTCGATCATGCTTCATATAAAAAAACAGATAGGCCAAAAACTAGAGTGGAAAAAAAGAAAAAAAAAAAAAAAAAAAAATAGCAATAGTTTAAGATTGGGGCTCGCTTCCCTTCAATTCGATACGGACTGGAGGGTACGAATGGGTCAGTGGAGGTCCACTATGAGTCACGTTTCAATAATCTGAACTGCTCAATGTGTAGAACTCATCGAGTATTATATACCTATAAAAAATCACATTGATCGGATATCGATAGCTACGCAATCAAATCAGTTTTGTATAAAAAAAAATGGATGGTGAAATAATAAACGGTTGACAGAAATCTGATCCGATGAGATAACTATCGATATCCGATCAATGTGATTTTTTATAAGTATATAGTACTTAACAAGTTCTAGACATTGAATGTTTCGGACTATCAAAACAAGATCCATTGTAAGTCTCCACAAGTTCAATAGTACTTTTTAGTCCGATCACAGACAAGCGGGAACCCAGCCCTTTAAGAGTATAATATTATATTCCACTATGGTTAATGTGGTTGTTGTTGTACAAGCACATAAACAGTGCGTGGCAAATTATTTTCTTGGATCAGATGATTTAAGTTTTTGATTTTGAATTATGAGTAGTGATTGGTAGCTCGAAACCAGTCCCCCCCGAATCCCCCTAAAGGCAAAACGACGTCGTTTTTGCCTTCTTTTTTTTTTTTTTTTTTTTTTTTTTTTTTTTTTGGCTGAATCAAAAACGAAGCAAACGAAGAAGAAGAAGGAAGGAAGAAGAAGAAGAGGAAGGAGAGAAGGAAGGAGAAGAATGAAGGGAAGAAGATGAACAGGAGGGGGCATAAACCAGGGGAGAAGGAAGAAGAACTAGAGAACCAGAGGCGGAGGCGCGGCGATCGGCGACGGAGGCGGAGGCCGAGCCGCGACGATCGGGGCGGAGGCGCGGCGATCGGTGACGGCTCCGAGCTCCTCTGCGACGAGCGACGAGCTCCTCCCCTCTCTTCTCTTTCTCTCTCTCTTTCTCTATTGCAAATTTCGGGGGATTCGGGGGGAGGCGAATTCGCGCTCCCAATCTTTATCCTTGAATTATTTAGGAGTTATTAAAAGTTTATTTGATTGTTAATTTCAAGGTTCGAAATTAGTTAAGGTACTCATAAATTGGTTTAGGCACTCAATTATAAAAAAATAAAGAGAAATTGATAGTGTTTCTTTCTTGGGTCATCATCTAACTAGTTGTATAATTTTGAAGAGCAGTGTCAAATAGTGTGCAAAAAAAAAAAGGTAAATTATATTAATTTCTCTTGAGATTTGAAATAAATATAATATGACTCACAAATTAGACATAATTACATTGAACTTCTTTGAAATTTAAATTCCTATAACACTTGGTTATTTTTCATCAAAAATTTATTAGTCATATAAATAAATAATGTTGTCATATCTGTTATACATGTTTTATCTGGTTTATTTTTGTATATTCACTCTATTTACATTAGTTTTGATTTCTTTAACTTTATTAAAAGATAGATCAATATAATCAATGGCTTTTTTTGGTTTTCTTTTCAGAAACAGTTTTGTAATTTTTTAAAATAAAAATAAATATTAGTTTGATAAAAATAAATATTAAAAAAATAATTTAATTTTTTTAAAAATTATTTATGCAATTCAAAAAGATAAAACTATAAGAAAATGATCAATATTTTTTTATATTTTTTTCACCAAATTAAATTCTAAATTAAAAAAATAATAATAAAAACCAAACCAAAAAGAGGCTTTGTAATTTACCAAAAAAATCCACTATAAACATATTCGGTCACATATGACATGTGATGTGAGACATACGGGGTGAGCTGTTAAAGCGAGAGTACATGTACATGTGTGGATTGGATTGAATCCATATTTCTAGTTTGGAGTTAAAGTTAAAAATGATTCAAATCTAATGATTGATTTGACTGTATGTTTGAATGGGCTGAACTAATCAGGGGTTTAGTTCTTTTCAAGCTTATCAAAACCTACATTTTTGTTGCTTTTCTTGCTCATCTCAGGCTCCCATTTGTCCCTTTAATTCCCTAATAAATTTACCAAAATGCAATTAGGGTCATTGTCATACATTTCTAATGCCCTCTTTAATTTAATGAGTGCATGTAGTGGAACAATCACACATTCACACGCACACATAAATTAAAAAATAATGTTAAGAAAAAGTATTTAGAAAATGATTAGATTTTCCCCAATTAGCTTGATCAATTGGACGGTTTTGTTGGGTTGGAATAGGCTTATCACATGATAAGCCTAACTGTTCACTTGTAGTGTTCTTTGAGTATATTATTCATACAATAAATTAGATTGATCGAAAAATCGTAACTATATGATTAGATTACATTTATTTTCAAAATAATGAATTCAAAATCATATTTAAGATTATCCAATTCCTTTAGAACAAAAAAAAAATGTTTAGAATTAGAAATGCAAGGATCAAATTTGTTCTGATTGTGACACATATCATATACCAAGTAACGCTAGATTTGCTACATTTTTATTATATTATATTTATGAGATGATAAATATAATATAATTAATTAACATTATTATGTCAGGATATATAACATTTTATAATAAATAAATATGTACATTAAACAAAACAGATATTCTATGTTTGGTTCTCACTACAAGAAAAATGACTTTTGGCGACTAAATTTTTAGTCGCCAAAAGTCTATTTTTAGTCGCCGAAAGCCTGTTTTTGACTTTTCCCGACTAAATTTTTTAGTCGCCATAGTCGTCGCCTATTTGTGGTCGGCGGAGGGTATTGGCGACTAAACCTTTTTTAGTCGCCAAAAATAGCTTTTTACCGACTAATATTTTAGTCGCCAATAGTGTTTTTCACTTTGGAAAATAATACATTTACCGACTAAACTTTAGTCGCCAATACCTACTCAAACGCCGACTAAATGGATTAGTCGCCAAAGTCAAGACTTTTGGCGACTAAAATATTAGTCGCCAAAGGTGTTATTCGGAAAAAAAAAAACTCCATTTTTTTTGCTTCTCCTGAGTTTCGAACCCGAACCACACGCCCTCCACACGCCTTTTTGCAACACACGCCCTCCACTATGCCACCACAAGTTCACATGAATATATATGCAATATATATTATTTATATATTATATTATTCGGATTAATATAAAATAATAATATATACAAATATAATTATTTTAACTCAATATAATTAATTAAAATATATATTATTTATTAAAAAAAAATTTCTGGCACTTTTGGCGACTAAAGTTAGATTTAGTCGGCAAAAGGCCTCCATTTAGCTACTAATTTCTGGTTAGTAGCCAAAAAAAATGACTTTCAGCGACTAAACTTAGGTTTAGTCGGCAAAAGGCCTCCATTTAGCTACTAATTTCTGGTTAGTAGCCAAAAAAAATTACTTTCAGCGACTAAACTTAGGTTTAGTCGGCAAAAGGCCTCCATTTAGCTACTAATTTCTGTTTAGTAGCCAAAAAAAATTACTTTCAGCGACTAAACTAAGGTTTAGTCGGCAAAAGGCCTCCATTTAGCTACTAAATTCTGTTTAGTAGCCAAAAAAATGACTTTCAGCGACTAAACTTAGGTTTAGTCGGCAAAAAGCTCTCCATTTAGCTACTAAACTTTTTTTAGTAGCCAAAAATACCACTTTTGGCGACTAAAGTTCAGTTTAGTCGGCAAAACCCTCCATTTAGCTACTAAATTTGTTTTAGTAGCCAATAAGCTGCACTTTTGGCGACTAAACCATTTTAGTCGCCGATTGTCCTACTTTCAGCGACTAAATTTCATTTTTTAGTCGCCAAAACCCGATTTTCTTGTAGTGTCTTCTCAACTTTATATATATAAAGATATTATAGTGTTATGCATAAGAAGGGGTGTTTTAAACTTTGAAAAGGAGGAGGAAGTGGAGTATTGGATGGGCATGGAGAGAGAGAGAGAGAAAGAGAGAGAAAAGCCATAGAAAATGGAGAAGGAAGAAAGCATGCCGGAGAGGGAGGAGTGACAAAGACCACACGCTGTATATTCCTTCGAGAAAGAGGAGATTGTGGGCTCTATTAAAGTGGGCGCACGACCATTACTCTAACATAAAGCCATTCCACTTTTCCTTCTTTTCTTTCTTTTTTTCCCTCTCTCTCTTTCCTATTTTATACCGCTTAAATTTTACTGAATTGGAAAGATCAGTTGTCTCAGTGGTCTATATAGCTCTTTTTTGAGACAATAAATAGGTTATAAATTCAGAATTTGAATCGATAGAACAATTGCAATTATAATTTAATTTACTAACCTATTAACATTATATCATTTGTCACTTCCTTTTCTATGTGTATATGTCTAACAGCATTAGACATCTTTTATCTTCAAAATTCATTCCTCTCTCTATTTGACATATTTTGAGTGAGTTTGGGATCTCACTAAAAAAAATTATTTATTTATTTGTCTTTAGCTAATATTTTTTCAAATCTTTTTAATTTTTAACATAAAACCAACCATCTAAAAAAAAATCATGTAGAACTTAAAATTATTTTTTTTTTATAAAAAAAAAAAAATCAATAAAAAAAGGTCAACAAAAATTACTAAAAAAGTCAATATGTATAACGTAGTGTAAATTGAAAATGATTTATAAATAAATAAAAAAAAATTACAAAAAATATTCAATCAAAATGTTGTTTCAATAATATTCTAACAATTATAAATTATAATAATGGAGATTGAAGAGTATAAAGGTCGCATTATCCATTTCAAAATATAAGAATCTTGAGACACAACTGGAGTAGAAGATTAAGAATTTTGAGAATAAAGAATTCCCAGTGTGCAAAGAGATAGAGATATAGAGATAATAATGCAATAATAATCATATTCATGTATCAAAATATATTTATTATTTTATTTATTTACTTCTGTATTCAATTAATAAATCTTACCACTCATCTAGTTAGTGATAAACAAAATGTGACATATTGATAGAAAGAAAATACTGTCTCTTTCAATCTCTACAGAGTGGGAGAATCCAAGATAATTATATAAAGTGTCCAAACAAAAGGGGTTCAAGAACATTGCTTTTTACCCTCTGCTGGCTCTGCCAATTATCCCCTCATTTCTGCCTGAAAATTACTCTTCACACCAACTTCTTTTTTATTTAGCCTGCATAAAAAAGGAAACAGAAAAAAAAAAAAAAAAAAGAAAAAAAAAGAGAGGCACTTGAATGAATAATTTGAATGAATAAGCAGTCATAATTTTGTCTCATAAATAAATAAATAATTAATATTACACAACCAATGACAACTCACTGGCACAACAATTTACTTTTGGTTTTAAGGCTTTAATCATTAGGAAGACAATTCTCTTTTTAGAGATGAGATTTATCATTAGGGTTTTCTTAGATTATTTATTTTCTAGTTGCCAAGAAGAATCTAATAAGTTGTACCAGCTGCCAAACTTTCCAAAACTGCATGAAAGAAACACAAGTTCAGGTAAACCCTTTCTAGTAAAAAGCTAAAATAAGGTTCATTGAGATTCAAAAAAATCAAGTCAAAAAGACAAGATTGGTTTGCTATGTCTAACAACCAAGCTTAGACTTCAAACTTGAGTTAATCATGGCTTGTTTCCACCATCAATTTCCAAACATTATTTGAACAAATTACTTAGTTTTTTTTTAAAAAAAATTAATCTATATAGTGTAGTTGTATTAATTTTGTCATTTTAAGTTTTTATGTTGTGCTGATTTTATCAAATTGATAATTTCAACTAAAAAATTTTGTGAAAATCAAAGATAAATAGTCCATTTTACTAGCAGTCACCAACAACCACCATCTTCCTACTCTTCATAAACCCATTGTTGTCACCGCATGATTTGTATTAAACGTCATTTTCTATATACGGAAACTAAAGCACTCTCACTCACCCCAATCTCTATCTCCTTCATTTTCAAAATTCCATTGCACTTACCACATGATTTGCACTAAAAATTATTTTTTTTTATATGATTTTAATAGGAACACACAACCTATCTATTCCTAAGTATTTCAATTCTGATATCATATCACACATTTAAAAAAAAGAACAATCTCAAAAACTAACTATTGAATGAAGTTACCTTATATTGCATATTACTTTTATTTTTCTTTTTGTACTTTGAGACTTTATATGCCCAATAACTCTGCTATATTAATATTATCGGCTATATTAATATTATCAATCCCTCAAAAATCTAATAAACTTTTTTTTTTCCCCTAATTTTTCAACGGATACAGAAAATCCAGGACACTATAACTGAAGTCAGTCAAAAGAGCATTTTAGTAAATATCCGACAAAATCAGAGTCTTTTCCCCAACATTCTGTCCCTGCCTTCTCTCTTTTCCAACCGTTGGTGTTCAAACATGAGTCAAGGTGCACTTTCGTAATTACCTCTCAAATCCCTGTCCACTTCCTTGCCTTCAAACCCTCCCTCTCTATTTATACAATCAAAACTCCAACTTTCATAACCCTAACTTCCTCTCTCTCACACTTCACCACTTCACAACCTCCTCTCTTCTTTCTTCTTCTCTCTCAAATCCAAGTTTTTGTTCTCTTATGCAACAAACCATTCTATCACTCTTCCAATTTCAAAACCCTAATCATGATATTTAGGTACGTTGCAAATGTTTGATATAGTCTTTTCAGTTCTTCTATATGTACAGAATTCAATCACAAAACACATAATTGTATTCAGTTTTGTTATTGAATTCTATTCATTCATAAATTTTTTTAGTTTTTTTTTCTTTTTCTTTTTATTTCATGGGTATGTTGACAAACCCACACAAACGAATGTGAATATTTATGTGTGTGTATATTTTTTTTATCTGAATTATGTTGTACTGACATAATTCTTAACGTTTAAGTTATTGCAGGATGTGAAATTCTTTTGGCTTAATCATTTTTTTGATGAAAAAGTTGCAAGTCCTTTAAACTCTTGATAAAATGAACCTTTTTCTTTTCTTTTCTTTTCTTTTTGTGTTTAGTTGCATATTTGTTTTGTTTAATCATCATCTTTTCATTGCTTCCAATCCAAGGTGTGTGATAGTAAAAATCTGTTATGATTGTGACAGAAAATGATCGATCGTATTTTATCAGTGCTCTTTCTTCGTTTAAAGATGGCCAAAAATGGAGCTGATACAGGCAGATTATCGCTCATGTTCATGTTCTTGTTCTTTAGCTCATGCTCGTGCACCGACAATGAATTTGAGCTCTTATTATCCATCAAAAGTTCGATGAACGATCCTTTACAGTCCCTCTCCAACTGGAACCTTTCTCTCCCTTTTTGCCAATGGAAAGGTGTCGCCTGCGACAATTCATCTCATGTAGCCAAAATTGAGCTCTCTGGAAAGAACTTATCTGGGAAAATCCCGGAATCAATTTTCCATCTCCCATATATTGAAACCATCGATCTTTCAAGTAATCAGCTCTCTGGTGAAATTCCAATCAATTTTTCTTCTTGTTTGTCGCTGCGATATCTCAATCTTAGCAACAATAATTTCACCAGTCCACTGCCCAAAGGCTCAAATTCGCAGCTTCAAGTGTTGGATCTTTCAAACAACATGCTTTCGGGTAAAATTCCTGAGGAAATTGGATTGTTTTCGGGCCTTGAGTATCTTGATCTTGGTGGAAATGTTTTGATGGGAACAATTCCGAAGTCCTTATCAAACATTACAGGTTTGCAATTCTTGACTTTGGCTTCAAACCAATTAATCGGAGAAATTCCCCGTGAATTAGGCATGTTGAAGAGCTTGAAGTGGATTTATTTGGGATACAACAATCTCTCAGGTGGAATTCCAATTGACATTGGAGAATTGACTTCATTGAATCATCTTGATCTTGTGAATAACAATCTCACCGGTGAAATTCCATCGTCTCTTGGAAAACTCACCAATCTTCAGTACCTCTTCCTCTACCTAAACAAGCTCACCGGTCCCATTCCTCACTCCATTTTTAGTCTAAAAAACGTAATCTCGCTTGATCTAAGCGATAATTTTCTATCCGGTGAAATTCCTGAACTCTTAAGTCAATTACAAAACTTGGAAATTCTTCATCTGTTTGCCAACAATTTCACTGGGAAAATTCCTAATGCTATAACCTCTTTGCCTCATCTCCAAGTCCTTCAATTATGGTCCAATAAATTCTCCGGTGAAATACCCAAAGATCTTGGAAAGCAAAACAATCTCACTGTTTTAGACCTATCCACCAATAACCTCACCGGGAAAATCCCAGAAAGCGTTTGTGGATCCGGCCAGCTTTTTAAGCTCATACTCTTCTCCAATTCCATTGAAGGCCAGATTCCAAAGAGTTTGAGTCACTGCAAAAGCTTAAAGCGAGTACGGCTTCAAAACAATCAACTCTCCGGCGAATTATCTTCAGAATTCACCAAGCTACCGCTTGTTTACTTCCTTGATTTATCAAACAACAAGCTCTCAGGCACAATCAGTGGAAGGAAATGGGATATGCCGGAGCTTCAAATGTTGAATTTTGCAAGAAACAATTTTTTTGGGGACTTGCCAGAGTCTTTTGGAAGTGACAATCTTGAGAATTTGGACTTATCGGAGAATAGTTTTTCAGGCAGAATTCCAGTCAGTTTTGGAAAATTATCAGAGCTAATGCAACTAAAGCTAAGCAAAAACAAGCTCTCTGGCGACATCCCTGAGGAGTTATCTTTGTGCAAGAAGCTTGTGAGTCTAGACCTTAGTCACAACCAGCTCAGTGGCCTAATTCCATCTAGTCTCTCCGAAATGCCAGTTCTCGGCCAGGTTGACTTGTCGGTGAACCAATTATCAGGCGAAATCCCAAAAAGCTTAGGGGAAGTGGAGTCACTTGTTCAAGTAAACATCTCTCACAATCACTTCCATGGGCAGTTACCATCCACCGGAGCATTTCTAGCTATCAACACGAGCGCAATCGCAGGCAACAACCTCTGCGGTGGTGACACCACAGCCGGTTTGCCACCGTGCAAAGGCGTGAAGACACCAGTTTGGTGGTTCTTCGCGGCTTCTCTCTTGGTTGTCTTGGCAGCTCTTGCAGTTGTTGCATTTTTTATCGTTTTCACTCGACAACAGAGAAAAGATTTGGAGCTCAAGAGGGTGGAAAATGGAGATGGAGTTTGGGAAATGCAATTCTTCGATTCCAAGTTCTCAAAATCAATAAAAATGGATGATATTTTATCATCCATGAGGGACGAAAATGTCATTTCAAGAGGAAGAAGAGGAGTTTCCTACAAAGGAAAGTCTAACACAACCAACATGCAGTTTGTGATGAAGGAGATGAGTGAAATCAACTCGGTCCCTACTGGGTTTTGGACCGAGTTGGGTAAACTTCGCCATGAAAACATTGCTAGGGTTGTCGCCATGATTAGGTCAAAAAGCGTTGGATTTCTGGTTTTCGAGTACATTGAAGGGAAGAGTTTGAATGAAGTTTTTCAGGGACTGAGTTGGGAACGTCGGCGAAAGATTGCGCTTGGAATTGCGAAAGCTCTCCGTTATCTACACTGTCACCGGTCACAAAGTGTCATGGTAAGTGAGCTTTCGCCGGAGAAGATTATCGTGGACGGAAAAGATGAGCCTCACTTGAGATTGAGTCTTCCCGGGAGGACATGTATGGATAGCAAGAGCTTCATCTCTTCGGCCTACGTTGCTCCAGGTTTTTTTTTTTTTTAAAATAATTTAACTCTATACTATTATTGCATTTGATTTATTAAAAAATTATTCAGTACTCCTGTGATTATATGGCATAGGTTAAATACCCATGTTGTATTTTATTAGATTTGATGTTATTGGTTAATAAAAAATTATGAACAAAAATATAATATTACTATTTTGAAGGTAAAATATATAAATAGTCTTCACAGTATTTCTTATATCATTTTGGTTATCCATATTTTAAATTTGTGAAATTAATTCCTAACTTTTTAATTTAATTATTAAGTGCCCGTTTCAAAAGTGATTTTTTTAGTATTTTCTTTTTAATTTTTTTAGTTAAAATATGAGGTAAAAAAATTAAGTAATATATTTAATAACTTTTAATTTTTTATAGAAATACATGCAAAAAATAGAGTGAAAGAAAAGGAATTTTTTATTTTTTTTGGTATGAGTTGAATTTTTTTTATTTTTTTAGTCATTTTTTTTGGGTTAAAATAACCTTTACCCAAACAGACCCTAAACAGTCCCTATGTCTCTCTTCGTCTTCAATTGATAATATGACAATTTCGTTAAATCACCTATGATATTGAACAAGTTGGGAACAAATTGATACAATCGAAATATTAAGAACTAAAATAAAATAAATCACATTGATTAAATCATAAATATTTAATCATGTCTCCAATTTTTCACATTTCAATATGTGCTACTATGTGACAATATGTGCTACATTTGACAATTCCACGTACGTATGTTCACTTCCATGCACGTGTTATTTACAGACTACGGTGTATTTTTCTACACTTGATTGCAGAAACTAGAGAAACCAAAGACATCACAGAGAAGAGTGATACCTATGGATTTGGCCTCATCTTGATCGAATTACTCACCGGAAAAGGTCCTTCTGACACTGAAATTGGCGGCACGCATGAGACCATCGTCGAATGGGCACGTTACTGCTACTCCGATTGTCATCTTGACACGTGGGTTGATCCAACGATCAAGGAACACGGATCAAATAACCATAACGAGATCGTAGAGATCATGAATCTGGCTCTTCACTGCACCGCCAGCGATCCGATGGCTAGACCATGTGCAAGTGATGTTGTCAAAACCCTAGAGTCTGTTATCAGACCAAGTTCTTGTGTTCTAGGCCTCAAGTGTTCCTCTACCATCTAGTGTTTTTTTGTTTTTTTTTTTTGGTTAACTCATATGATTTTTGTTCAGCTTTTTTATTATAAAGAAAATGCTATACATAAACAATTTTTTTACTTTATTTTCTTACCATCAGACACATACATTTATTATCTGTGTCTAATGATAAAAAAAAATTAGTAAAAAAATTGTTTATGTATAGCATTATCTGTTTTCTATTATAAGGTATTAATTGAGTGTTAATTATATGTTTTGTCTAAGGTTATGATGACATAATACTGAGTGTAAAAATGTAGATAGAATGAAATGCCATTATATATGAATTACAGCTTCTTGATCTAAAAGGTCTTCTCTTTTTTTATTTTACTATTTACATTTTGGTGATTTCGGTTTTATATGACTAGATTAGATTAACATTGCAAGCAAAGGATTAGAGCAAAGTAAAAGGTGAGAACCACTGTCAAAGTAAATAATTTGCCTTATCAAAATGCTATCTCCGAAAGTTACTTTGAAAATTGTTCTGAATTTGAAATTTGCCATATAGATTGTTGTTGTAGGGTCACAATCAAAATGAATATTATTGTTAAATTATAAATTATAGTTATTCTTTTTATAAATAAAATTCATCCAGTGACATATATATATATATATATATTCAAAGATAGACCAAAAATTTCATTTTCAAATGGGTGCACTCCAAACTCACGCATGCCATGTATTTGCATTCAAAGGTTATATATATAAATAAGCTCTCAAAGTGGAGAGTGAAAAGTGCCCCACAAAAAGTGGCTCTGCTTTTGAGCAAGTGGCTGCCTGCCAAATCCCTTGGTGGACTGGTCATCCACTTAGAAAACTCGAACAATCTCAGTAAATTTATCAAGTTGATGAGTTCTCTGATCAAGATTTTCCTAGTTTTAGATCATATGCTATATATATGCTCATATTATCACATGAAAACACTTGGTTTTGATCATTGGCTTTTACCAAATATAAGCCATGATCCAGATGCTCTTTCTATGATATTTGGCATATATATATGAATACTAAAAGGAAACATTCTCTTTTCCATATTCAAGTGAGTGGAGATCCCACTGTAAAAATTCATTCTCTCTCTCTCTCTCATGAAGTAAAAATGGTAAGTGGGTAAGTGGAAGTTGAAAAAAAACTAAAAGATATTCTTTCTTTTACCTGTAATCATACTGAGGAGAGCCAACACTTTCATGTGAAGAGAAAAAAGGAAAAAGAGTTGCAAAGAAAGAAGATATACCTTTTTGACACTCCATACCCCCATAGCATAGATTGTCAGTTGTTTCTATTCATATGTTGTTTTCCTTTTTGTTCTCCTTGTTTCAAAGTGGCATTTGTCATTGGATTTTTCACGGTGCTGTCTGCTTTGCTTCTTCTTACCCGTCAGTTTCTGCATTAGTTGTTTGATCTTCAGCACTTGTTCTCTCCTAAGAAGGACGGACACTTTTAAAAATGTGATGTGTATCCATGTCGTATGTGTATCGGACACCGATACTCTTTAGACACTTTTAAGATACGTGTACGACACTATTTAAAACGTGTCTTATTTTTTAAATTTTTTTAAAAACTCGGACACTCTTTGAACACTTAGAGGACACACGTGTCAATTGCTTAAATACACGTGTCTATCGATTAGATATGTAAAACTAATTATAAGTTTGAACAAAACAATTTAAGATACAATAATAAAACAAAAACCATATAAATTTATAAAAATCAGTGTCATATTGCATTTTTTTTTTTTTTATCTTTGAATGATATATTCATATGTATAATATATAATAAATATATAAAATTATATATTTCATGCATGTTCTCCACATGTGTCCTGTATTTTTTGAAAATTAATGTATTGGCGTATCCGTGTCCACACTTCTTAAGTTCTGTCTATCAGAAAATGAAGATGAAGTGTCAGATTCTCTCTCCATTTTCCAGATAATTCCATGGTGTACTACAAAATTTTTGAGTCAAGACTAATTCTTTTGCAAACTACCTATGGCGTATCCGTGTCTATACTTTGAAGTTTGGGTGTAGATTAGTTGGTCTTGTTTTTCTCTTCTTTTGGTAGTTGTGGTTGCGCTTTTCTATTTGTTTTCTGGTGTTTGTTGGTCTCTTATCAACTGGCGCTTGGAGCTCCAGTCAGCTCCAAATTCCTCTTTATTGATGCCCTGTATCCTTTTTGCATACATTCACCAATAAAGATTTTTCTTTGCCGATCAAAAAAAAAAAAAAAACCTACATTTTCTAAATAAGCTCATGTATATCATGGTTTAAATATTAACCGACACCTACATATTGGTCGATACTTATTGGGGTTTTGCCTTTCTTATACCGATACATACTAATATAACAGTAGAAATGAAAATCAAATGTGTAACGATGGATTATCACACATTGGTTTATAGCCGATTCACAACCAATACAAGTTTTGTTGCTATAAAGTTCTTTTTCACGATTAATGATTTTTATTATTAAAAAAAAAAAATCTAACGAACACATCACCTAATTATCGATATGTATCACTCGATACTCCTGATACAATTATTTAAAACATTATCAAGATGCAATCCTCAAATCTAAAATGTTTGGTTCAAAAGGCCATCAATTTTGACAGTATAGCTATTCATGTTTGCATATCTTTGGAACCACTTGACCAAGCTGAACCTTAAATCTTGATCTCCCAAAGCACTCAACATTAAGGAACTTGTATCATTCCCCAACATGTTTTTATCATGAAAAGATCCACAAGGTAGTTGCCCACATACCATCAAATAATCAATTAAAATTTGAGAAAATTACAAATTAGTGCGGAAAATAATTGCAAAAAACATGTTGCAGATGAGTCTTTTGGGTACAAATAAAAACGGTGCCCTAAAACACAACTCCCAATAGCACCGGACTTTTTTTTTTTTTTTTGATTAGCAAAAGATAAATTTTATTGATGAAACAAAAGAGTATTACATCAATAAAGGAAGTGATGAATGCAAAGAGCATCAAAACAAAGCAAATCGATCCCAACTAGGTTGGCACCGATAAGTCTGCCCTATCATCTCAGTAGCACTCATTGCACTCACCGATAAGTCCGCAAACCAATCTCAGTAGCACCTCCATAATTTTATAATTACTTACTCTAATTTGCGATGATTTGCAATTTCCCTTAAAATTTCACAATACAAGCTTTTCCACTGGTTCTTATACAAAGCACAAATCAAGGAAACTCAATGGTCCATGATCAACAGTGATGAGATGAGAGGTCAATAGCTAGGTACCAAAAAATTCTCATATGGTAGGGGACCAATGTGTGGCCTGATGATAATCTTTGTCCCATTATTGTTGGATTGTTTTCACAGTGAAAGAAGGCAAAATATTACTCAATGAAACACAAAGCTGCATGTAATAAAAGCTTGGTTTTACAGTGAAGAAGACACACCTTTATACTTCAACCTCACATTTTCAATGTCTCTACTTTTACATCATCACATACAATATAGTCAAAGGGTTTTGTGTATATAAGTACATAAACCCAAGAATTTAACAGCTTTCTCGTAACCCGAGCAATCGATCACTGAAAAGATGACAAAAATAAAGATAAAGTTGTAGTAACTCATCACAGATGGTTCAGAATATTTCACTACCCACTACTGTAACTCAAAGCGCTTCAAGTCAAAAATTTGAAAATAAATGGCGTAGTTTATTCAAATAAGTTGACATATACAAGTTTAATCATAGAAAAGTATTAAGAATGTATATGTCAGCACGATGTGCCCAACTATAGTAAAAATAATCTGAAATTTGTGATGAACCTTATTTCACTGATATGTACATTCATAGTACTTTTTATAGTTAATTTGTATATATAAACTTACTCAAACCAAATCTGAATTAAGAATATCCAGTGTTTTGAGTCAAGTGAATGTTTAACTCAGTGGAATCTAACAACTGTGCTTTCTTTTTGGCTTGTGTGATGCATTAGTGTACCGTAATTAACTTTTCTCTTAAGCTATAAGCTCAATTTGGCTAATTTTTTTGTTTTATAAACAAAATAATAATAATAATAATAATAATATTCTAAGTTTGTTGGCAAAAAAAACAAAAAAAATAAAAACAGAACGTTTGGCACACTGCTGAACAAATTGAGTATAATTTATATTCTTTTAGGATAATCAATCAAGCTGCAACCTAATGATGCAATCACATTCTTGATCCAATAATTGTTCCAACGGTGCAATTTTAATAGTCTCTATTTAGGTTTCTAAGATTTGAATATGACCTTTTGTAGCTTCTGTGGTACTAATATATATAATTTAAAGATCACCAGCAATGATTAGGAGAGGAGTTGGAATTCTTTTCGACTCGATTGACATGCTTTTCCATAATGAAGCAAGATTTAATTTGAACATATAACATCATATATAGTTGAGTTGATGATGACTATTTTATTGTCATGCTTTAATCCTGCCAATTTTTTTTAGAATTTTTGTTGAACCATGATTCAAAAATGGAATTGCATGATTTCCTAGACAACCACAGTAAAATAATTTGTGACTTCTCTAACAAAGATTACTTCCCAAATTTTTGTTTGCATAATTGATTTATCACCCAGAAGCTCCATAAAAAATAAAAACATAAAATAAAATAAAATAAAAATACTCTAAATCTGCAGTAATAAACTCATACTTAAAATAAGCTAAAAAACAAGGGAATACAACAAGCAAACAAGCAAGTCATATGCTTTTGTTTTGTTTTTTCTGCTCTTTATGTAAGAGTTAAATATGTTGGGGTAGTGTGGATTGTAATAAGTTCTCGACAGTAACTACTTGACCCAAATTTAGAGTAAGGGTATTTTTTATATTTTCGCACTTATGAATAGTTACACTAATTCTATATATGTATATATATAGTTGAGGGAGGAGGGTCAGTTGTGTCTTAATCTCACGCAACTTTGCTAATCACAATGAAATTGCAACAAACATGGACATAATCTTAGTTTTAAGATAAACTACGGAAATCTTTGTGTTCATGTGTGTCTACAACTCTTTTGCATTTATTCTTCTCTGTTTTTCATATCTCACTAATTTTGATTAGGAGTTATAAATTCCTAACAAAAATACTTACTGATAATTTTTTTATTTATTTTTTTTATTCCAATGTTTGCTCAAGCAAGGATGGTTTCCACTGAGGTCAAAAGGAACATTTTATGATGGGCCTCATCCCAACCAGTGCTCTCAGCCACAACACTTTCTTGTGAACCCATTTTCCTTTCTCTGCTCTAATGATGATATTCTTGTTTTTTCTTTCTTTTATCCCTTTTTTTTTTTCTTCTATTCCCTCTCAGCAATGATGGTTGTGACAAACATCCTTTTCACTTTAGCTCAATGAGAACTCATGGGGGGCTTACATAGTTAGAAGATTCCATCCTTAAAGATCAGTCTGAAGATATAAAATATAAACTAGCTGACATTATGAGAAAAACCAGCTAACTTTGGTTGGCAGAGATTTGATATTTCAATTTTTTTTTTTCTTTTTTGTTTTAAAGCCTGAAGATTTCAATTATGGTCCTTGGAGACCATGCAAAAGGCTCTTTGCTCTCCTTTCCATTAAAAAAGCTCATTTTTTCTCCCAATATTGTAGAGACAACTTCTTTGGTTAGAGGGTCAAAAAGTGTTGAATGTTCACTTTGTAGATCACACATCTAACATTTTTTATGACTGTTCCTTTCTTCAAAGACAGCTGGTTTTGTTTTTTGAGAGCCTATGAAAAAAATTAGGGGAACTGAAAAAGTATCTTGAAAAGTTGTAAAAAAGTTGTAAAAAAGTTGTGTGCGATGTAGATTCAAACTTAGTAATCATATAGGTTACACGTAAAATGAATCTAGTCTACACATTTCATTTTCTGATAATTTTTTGAGTAACCTTTTTGGATTTCGTAATATTGTTGATTAACAATAATTGGATAACAAGAGCGATCCCTCGGAATGTGTAACACCAACCCACTTGACACAATCTATGGACTCTGAAGTGGGGGAGAGATATCGTGGACAATGAGTTGGTTGTGCAGTTTGACCAAGTTGTATATATTTCGAAACCCTAGAGATATGCTAGAGCACTTTTGTTTGTCACCACTGCATTCACATGCGTGCAGTCAAAAATATGAACAAATATGTATATATATTCACATACATACTGATAAGCTTGATACATCCACGTATTTACTTGTCAATAATTCATGCAACAAATTGATAGAGTTCACTGTATGATGCATCTATTGAATCACATCAATCTTACAATAAGGTTGTCATCAATCCTTGGTTTTGCTGTGTTGTTTGGTTCTGCTATCTGTCGCTTGCTGCTATCTGGGCTCATTACCCTCTATAGTGCTTCATGTTCTTTCTTTCTTCTTTCTTTTTTCTTGTCTGTGATGGATCCTCTTGGTTTGGTGTCTCTCCAAACCTTCCCCTCTCCTCTCTTTGGTGTTTTCCATCCTGTTTATTCTCTCTATCAATGAAAGTTCTTTCTTGGCTGTTTCAAAAAAAAAAATAGTGCAGCGACATCTTTGTAACAGAAATCTTGAATTTTCAAATATAGTATGCGAGAAAAATTACAAGTGCATCATCTTGAATAAGTTGTTGGGAGTCAGAGAGGGCGCTAGAACAAACTAAGCTACTCGACTTCTAATGTTCGACTCGTTAAAAACTCGTTTGGAGTCTACTCATGTAAATAAACTAAGTTTGAACTAATTTTGATACACGTTAATCTTCTTAGTTTAGCTCAATAAGTTTATATACACGGTAAAAAAACATGCTACTCATGCTACGCTCAATTAAAGCTCGTTTCAAATCGGCTTAAAATGTAAATAAATAAGTTAAGCTCAAAGCTCAAACAAATTTTGAAACTGCTAGCCCTAGAGTGAGATTACACTATTACTTTGTGCATTTGCCTTTCTGGAGATGATAGATTTGCTCTCTATTTAGTGGGGAACAAATTGGATTTATTAGAACCATAGACAACACATATGACTTCAACTTTAGGGGAACAAAGGTTGGAGAATGGTTAAATCCATAAGACACAGACAACGCATCATGGGGTAAAATGGACCCAAAGATATTCCAAGCATTTAAAAGTACAATCAAATTGATGGTAAGGATGGTTCAATATCATTAGAAATGACATAGGAATGATATTATGGAGTTTGATTGAAATTAAAAGAAGGGTATTGGATGGAGTAGTGGCCATTCAACAATGGACTTCACAAGATTTAAATTTGAAGTGGTTATACATACCATAGAGTCTTATGATTATGAATTGATGGGTCTAAAGAGGAAAAAAAAATTAATGATTGAAGGTGATCAGTGCTGTAATGGAAACATCTCTCTCAATTCATTATTATGATCTTCAACAAAGCCTTATAAAGACTTTGGAAGTGGCAGAACTTGTATTGAAAAGGGAAAACAGTGATTCAAAATCAACAGAGAAAAAAACAAAAACATGAAAAGGAAAAAGAATTTGTGTCATTTCATCAAACCTTGTCATTTTTTAGTAGGAAACTATCCTTGCAAGGGAAAAGTATTGGGTGGTATATGATCACTACTTCAAGCAGGCCTGAAATCTCACCTTTTCATCTTCTTGAGGTGGTGAATAAGCCAAGTGCTTGAAGCAATAAGAATTGGAACTATTGGAGTGGACATCCATGATGTGATTAATTAGCTGAAAATAAGGCGCTATGTCCCTCCGATGTTTGATACTTGAGTGACTTGCCATTTTATGTTTTGTTCTTATTCACAAAAGAGAAAAAGAGAGGAATTATTCATTCTCTCTGTCAAAAAGTAAATAATTTCATGCCATTTTCAATATTCCAGTCAATATTTCCTTTTAAGAATATCATAAGATGTTGTACAAAAGATGAAAATTGAGAGGACAGACATAGTTGATGGCAATAAAATTGCATAGAGCTAATTATGGGGTAGCTAATCAGAATATAGGGATTAATCATAAGATTCTCAAACATTATAGAGTTCATCAAAACCTAATTATCAAGCTTATATTATTATATACTACTAAATCCTTTAGTGGCCATATAATCTCTCGCTCATTTGAAAATTTATCAATTGGTGCATTCATGAGATACTTAATTCTTCTATATCATTCTCCTTCAAAGATCAAGTAAACTTTTAGCATTTTTGGTCATGCGGAAAGATAATCATAAAGCTAAGGCAGATAGCTATCATAATTATTAGAAAAAAAACACTATCATCATTTTGGTAATTAATATTTCATGTCAAACTAGAATCATAATATCAGGGATGGCTCAAGTTCGTTTGGAACCTAAGACATAAAAAAACTACAATGAAAGATTAAGAGAATTCTTCCTACTTTTTTTACCGTTAATGTGATTGCAAATTTATATTTACAATATTAAAATACATAAAAGTGAGGCATCTTAGTGTCAGGGCCTTAGGTGGAAGTCTTATTTGCCTGGCACTCGAGCCGCTTGTGCATAATACGTTGTTAAAATGAATCAGAGGCTTGTGTTGTGCTTTGTGGGATGGTTGATGTGTTGTGTTTCTCGCAATATTTTGAGTGACAAAATATGAGGATTGTGCTATGACTTCAACCATTGGAATATTGGATTCATTGTGCTTATATGTGTCTTGGTATGTTGAGTATTTTTCTTACGGGACAATCTTTATCATTCGATTTCACCAGTAATATTATGGCAAGCTCAAGTTTAGAGAAATAATGCTACCCAGCACACTCTTAGCCTAGACGTAATAGATGTGACGTCTCTTGATTTTAGATTAGCTTTTCGTAGTATTTTTTTAACTTTTTAAGAAGATTTAAAAAGAACATAATAATAAAATACAACAACAACAACTAAATTGGGAACTAATTAAAAAGGTTACTTTTTTGTGAGTGAAAATGTTGAAATTTTTTTTTTTTACTTTTTTTAGTTCATTATTTTAGCCAAAAAGTAACTTTTTTAACTGTATTCCAACCCCCAAGCAATTCTCAATCAAGAACAACCACGTCTGTTAATTTCTGACTGAATGGCCAAATTTTGGCACGAGTTTCATTTTTCTTTAAGGGTGCTCATAACTTCAAAATAACTTGGAAATTTGAAAATTGAACTTAGAATACAAAGAATACTGGTACAACATATAAATAAATAAATAAATAAAACAAAATTTCTCATTTATTCCCCCCCAAAATTCTCTCTATTATGTAATAAGGCGTCAAAAGTTTGGAGTGAAATCAACCAGTTGTGGGAGTTATCATGGATGAGTCCACGAAGCATGGAGGGAATGGTTGCTTGGTGGTTTGGAATTAAATATAAGTTTATGATGAAGGATATTTGGGAAGCCCTCTTCTTTGCTGTTTTGTGGACATTATGGATTACAAGAAATAGGATTATTTTTTATAATGAGATTTAATCACACTACCCAAACGTACAAAGCATGTTACCAAATGTACTAATTAATTATTAAAATGGTATTACTTAAATGAGTCAATTATGTAATGTTCAAACTATTAAGCACCAAAATGTGGTACATTCTGCATAATTTAGTAGTTCATTCTCAATACTTGACTGATACATTGAGAAGCATAGCCGAACCTCATTTGTCGCATGACATTTCGTAATTGAATTCCATTTTTAATTAACTTGTGTACAGTTTTCAACTTTTTTCCCTAAGAAAACATCAGTTCTAACTAACCCTACCTAAATGGGAAGAGTGGTTGAAATTATAACATGACAAGATTATCTGCAAATGACATCAATTTGTTTCTTACTTGTTGGGTTTGTTTGCTGATTAGAATTGACAAAAGATTTACTGGTAAATATAACACTCCCTAGAACGTGCCCAATAGAAATATATAACCAGTCCTAAAACAGTTCAGAAAATAAGTTTAGTGTTTTTCAAAAAATGAAAATGAAAATGAAAATAGAAAAAGTAAACACAACCGAACAGGTTTTTAGAGCATCTCCAACGGTGAACTTCTTTTTTCATCAAATCTGATGAAAAAAAAGGACGATATTCTCAATTTGATACCAGGCGCTCCAACGGTTGCACTTTTATTTTGCATCAAAATGCTGGGCTGAAATTTTTTCCTCCATTTCTGAACTTCAGCAACTTTAGCAACTTTATATTCTGTAGAGTTGAATTCACAAAACCATAAATCAACCTTATCTTCTGTTTTTTTTTTGTTTTTATTATTAAAAAACAGAGCGAGCTCCATGATTGCATCTTCTGTTATTTTTTAATAATAAATAAAACCATTAAAAAAAACAGAGCTCCATAATAATAAAACCATTAAACAAAACAGAAGTTCTCTTCAGCAGAATGAAGCTGATTGAAGCAGTTGGTGGCGGGTTGACCGGTTGGTCGACCAGCCGGTTGACCGGCTGGTCGACCGGTGAAGGCAATTTTTTTTTTTTTTTGAATTGTTTGAACCTTTTCAGTGAATTGTGTGAACCTTTTTCGGGACGACCGGTTGGTCGACCGAAAAAGGACACCGGTTGGTCGACCGGTAAGGAACAATTTTTTTTTTTAAAACTGTTTGAACTTTTTTTTTGAACGGTTTGAACCCTTTTGTGGGCGACCGGTTGGTCAACCGGTTGGTTAACCGACTGGTCGACCGGTTGGTATAACCCAACGGTCAGTAACAGTGATTTGGTGAAATGCTTCGTCTGTTCTCATTTTGGTGAAAGGTTTGGTGAATTCTCGATTTGATATCGATTTGGTGAAACCGTTGGAGCTCAAAAAAGTGACTTTTTCACCAAATTTTGAATTTGATGCCAGGTTTGGTTCACCGTTGGAGATGGTTTTATATCATGTTATCTAGTTGCTATTCAAACAACAGTTCAAGGACATGTTTCTTTTGCAATACTAAGTGGAGATTAAACAATGACATTGGCACAATTAACACGTCTGAAAATAAGATTTTTTCCCCGTCACTGAGCAATCAGAGAGTTGTTAATGTCATTTAAGTTTAGATATACAATGTGCACACGGATAAAATGCAAAAGAATAGGCAAAAGAGTATATGAAGATTCATAAATTAAGGTCAGAGCAAAATACAAAGTGTAGGATACCAAGAAATAACCTGAAATGCCTTGAATGCAGCTTGCTTAAACAGCGTGGAGGCACTTCTGGGTCATTCCATACCGGGAGGACAAAAAGGGTGAGACGTTCTAATCTAGTTTTGTTCTAAATCCTATCTTTGTGTTCAGAGCATATCAGACAAAAGACCAGTTGATGAACATGAAGCAGATGCAGTGAGCGGTTTCTTCATCATCCAATACCTTCCAAGCTACGGCTCTCTCATAGGACACCGGCCTTCCCATGCTTGACAAGCAGACACCGCCTTCAAGACAAGCAAAACCCTGCCCAGAAAACATGGAGAGATTAAAGACAAAAGCAATAGACAAACTCAATATTTTGAAGGGGACAAACAATACATGGTTTGAATAGTATTTTACTTCACACTCAATTGAATAAACCCATAGCAGGAGCCAACAGCTAATTAGCAGCCATGCACTGCAATTTGGGAGACCATGTCCAAGATTAGGTTTTAGACTATTGTGTTTATTAAGACAGCTGGTATTGTCTTAGCCTCGTCAACTATTTCAAGAACTTATAAAAGGTTGAATTAATGCTTTGAGAGTAACAAAGTCAAGAATCGGTGTTAAGCAAGGCCAACAGTTACAAATGACACTATATGGGTTGAATTAACAAAATATTGAGCCCATTTGACAGTTCTGAGTCCTAGTCAGCCCCAGAACAAGATCATTACCTTAACTCACAATATTAAGGTTGAGGTAACCTATTTCCTAAGAAACCTACCACCAAAGCTCAGGTGGACCTCTCTGAAAATTTCAGTTCCAGTAATAAGGAAAAGCATATATTCAATGAACATGTGGCAAGTCACATGCCATCACACACTGTGGAAATACAATAAGTTTGCTTCTTAAACATTTGGGAATCAAATTTTCTCAATGTTTCCATGATAGTAATGGAAGTCCAAAAATGTACTAGACATTTATAGGTACTGAACATGATTTGCCAATGCAGCGCCCCCATCACTTCAGTGATACACTGAACATCGTTCAAAAAGAAGATGATGATGATGACGACGACAACAATAGTTAGCTATTTTTTGGTTTTTGGGGAGATTGAGAAAAGAAAGAATATGTGTTATCTTCATCAGATTTCAAAACATCATTCCCTCAAAGTCTCCAACAACCAAATTAAGCTTTAGCAGTTAATTACTCTTTCAAAGATTATGAAGAACTGAACCTGCTGCATAATCTGTGGGAGCTCAGAGAAGAGGGTCTTTTTTCCATGGTCATCAAGAATCCTCTCCAAAGTAATGTCTTGAAGTGCTACCAGAGTTGTCTCAAGAAGATCAAGTCCTGCTTGATTTGCAAATGTAAAAACTGGCAATGCCTGCATTAACCATTTTTAAGGTTAGAATGGTCTATTCACAAGCATACTTAACGCTATTTGTATACTCCTAGAAACTAGCACACTCCTTAGATTGTGCCCCAATTTAAAATTGAAACTTCATGGGAAAATGCTTCTAAGTTCTAAGACTCTCCTCACTATAACCAATATAGCGAATATCTTAACAAGAGTGATGTCCGCATTTCTTGATAATGCGACTCACACACCCCAGACGTGTCTAATATTATTGCTAAAGAAAGATATCACATGCATTATCAACAAAACGGAAGTATGAGGAAATTTCTAATATAAAAAAAGGACACAGTAATAAAGAATTAACAACAATACACATGGTAATATGGTTCATATGCATGACATGATGGAGCTTCTTCCATATTTTGCAATTGCAAATACAAAAATCCAGATAATTAACTTAATTTTTGTCTTTTCTTTTGTAATGCACATAAAGAAGACAAATAAATTTATAATACAGCGCCATGCATGTGTCCTACTTCAAAATGTGTTGGGTCAATGTGTTTATGTTGTGATGTGTCCTTCCCGTATCTATGTTACAAGGCACATAGGAACAAGTTAAAAGAAAATTGAAAAATAACCAAAGATTAAATTACTTTGGAGAGGCAACATTTTACACATATCGATCAAACAATAGCAAAATATTTAAAAGAAATGTGTACAAAACCAAGTTTAAAAAGAAAATGATAAGGTGGAAGAGTAACAATAATCATAGTTTCAAATGGAACATGGAATTCAGTCTAGATTTATTATGATTTAACATTAGATTTATAATATTCAAAAGAAGATACTTGTGTAGATGTCACACACACACACACACACACACAAAAATGTGAGATATTTTTATGAAATTTAAATTGTAGAAGGATAGCAAATAGAAAGTTCTTAAGTTGTAGTTGTGTCTTAACTAAAATTTTCCCCTCATATAGTGAAATTACTTGTGACCCTGTGGTCCAAACACCCAAATCCTCTTAATTTTATATGTCACAAGTCAAACAAGATCTTAAGTCAAATGCATATACTTTGAGCTTACTCTTCTAAGTAGAAATCCTTCATGAAGAATGGAATATGACTCAATTGAAATAAGTTAAATTGTTAGTGGCCACTACTTGCATATTATAGCTTTGTTGTTGACTACAAATGGAATTGAAAAAACAAGAGTAATCAACCCAAATGCATAGCAGTGTATCAATTGTCTAAGCTAGTTTGTTTTCAAAGTGACAAAAACAGGCAAGGTTCTAAATACCACAGAACATATTGTTGTACATGTTTACATTGTTCCCATCCTCAATATTCACAATCACACAATTCAGCAGGTAAAGAAAGAATTACGTTTTAACTGGTTGACAGATAAATAAATGTTGCACAGCAAGGATTATTTCTAAAAAATCATAAATGAAGAACATTCAGACTTCTGCAAATACAGAGAACAGAAATTTGTTATAAAATGAGAAGTTAAACAATCGAAAGAATACCTTCAAAGAGCAACACATCACAGCATCTGAGTGATGCCAAAGTGTCTTGAGAATCGATTCACTTCCTTCATTAACAGGTTTAATTAGCTCCACACCTAAAAAGCACCTGTCCAAGAAGCAATCAATGAACCTAGAATGTAAGAAATTTGCTAACTGGTGTCCTTAACTGTCATGTACACTAAAACTCCTGTCATGTACATCGAACGTCCAAAGTGCTTCTATAACTTAAGTATCAGAAGATATGTTGCTAGCAAGTCCAGTTCACTCACAAATAATAAGTTGGGTCAGAGGTGGTCAATTGTACTAAGGCAGTGTTGTCCAAACTTCTGAGAAAAACTACGGAGATTTGATAACAATGGTCTAAACAGTCCTATACTATTTTAATGTTACCTTAACAACATATTTTCTTACCCACAGATTACCAATTCATATTAAAACATACTGGAATCTTTTTCTGAAGAAAATTATCATTGCTTCCACATAAAAACCAAATCAGCCTCTTCACTTATACATGTATATATCCATCATAGAAGTACCAAAAAAATAATCAATAAGCTCCAAAGAAAGGAACTTCCTAACCAAATATCAGATTTGATCTAATCTTTCCTTATCGAATCTAGCAAGACTCAACTTAATCACAAAAGTCAAACTAAAATTCTCGTCACCATAAAACAGCTTCCATGCATGATTTTATAAAGGACCAAATATCAGTTTCCTTGTGGTAAATTTCACTATTCTGGCCAGCATGCAGAATGTCAATTGTAAGCAATTCTAATTATGACATGGACTCCAACATGTTGCACTCAAGTAAGAACCATTTCTAAGTTGCAAAATAAATGATCTGAAAACACACCTGTAGCTGAGACAGATCCAACGAGCAACTGTGTGTGCTTCTGGAGGGACTGGGGGTGGCCGCAAACCAACATCAGAACTGAAACGAGAAGGGTAGAGTGCCAATGCCACCCTCTGAACAGATGCTATGATACTTCGCACATACAGACGAGCCATAGCTGCTATATTTTCCTGAAGGTGAATCTCAAATGCAAATTGAAATGCTATTGTCATAACGGATTTTCCACTCCCACCATGGCCAGAATAATCACCAGAACCTCTATTTCCAGTTGGTCCAACCTCAAGAGCAGACGCAAGATCAAGTGTACGATTTGGACTAGAGGCATCCTGCATCATCTTGAAGATTTGTATTAAGGAATGAACTCAACAGAGGGAAGAGCCTAAAAGAACCCATCTTTAGGTTATATCAGACAAGAAACACTTACCGTCCCAGAATCAAGAGGAATGATGCGAAAACCAGATGGTAGAAGAGGTGCATCATCAGAGAAAGAGGCATCAATTGGAGCAAAGATGAGTTCTGCACAGGCACCAACGGCATTCTCGTCTACTCCACTGCAAAGCTGGGGGATCAAATTAACCGGGAAAAGTAAACATAAATGCTGATTATGATTTTTATGTGCTTGATAATCATAAAATGATTATAGTTACTACAAAATACTTATGCTATATTTGGTTCACTGAAATGAAAGTAAAATGGGATACAATGCCCATTCCTTAGCCTTCCTACGGAATGACCATTCACTTACAATGGTGAATGATGATTCCATTCACAATATATTTTTCATCATTTTTCTAGTGAACCAAATGTGAGAATGACCATTCTGATGCAATGATCATTCCATTCCACCTCCATTCCAATGAACCAAGCACTACCTTAATGCATGAACATAACTGTGTGAGCCTATAACATTTTCCAGAAAAGACTGCATTCTAACTGTCAAACAATAAGACCTGATGGACGCTAGCATCAATTTTTTCACACATAACAGTAAGACTAAAATGGAACACTCACTAACATGTGGCTCCTAGATTTGCGACCCCCAAAAAAATGATGTACGGAAAAGGAGAAGAGACAAAATGTAAACCCTCAGCAGTAGTTTGTTTTATAACTATTGTCGTACGTTAAGAATAAATTAGTTTTGGGTTTGGGCAATGAATGATTTGGATACCCTACCATTAATGGATTTATTAAATGAGGACTAGTGGCTGACTAATGTGAAACAAAAGCACCCTTCATAAAGTTAAGTACGACTAAAAAACTACTATAAAAATTACAAATAGAACTCTTATCAAGGCTGGCAAGTCCTTACATGAATGCATGAGAGATGTCTACAACAATATAACTTATAAGAAAGGCCATTGTACAACATTGGTCCTGCCAATGTGGGGTTCCAGGAAAGGTAGTCTTGGAATATTTGGCATTAAGACATCAATTTAGTGGAAACTACTTACTTGCAAAAGAAAGATGTCTCCAGGCATAATCATGTCATCTCGATAGTGGCCAAAATTCTCAAGTTTAATGACCTCCATGAACTGTTTTGAAGAAGTAAAGCTAAATAAGCATACAACAGCTATGTAGAATAGCCAATTAGGAAGATATTTCTCCCCAGTGGTGAAGCAAAAGACATGGTAACATTTTTAGAAGCCATAAATTAGAACCAAATGCTTGCCTCTTCATGCTCAATAGTGTGAGCCAATGGAAGAATAACCTGCCCACCAAAACTTCTGGCTAGAGTCCCAGGCAAACTATAAGGACCAGCTTTGATGGCAGCAGCTGAATAAGAATCAATACCACTGTCTGCCCATTCTGATCGGTGTTCCCGCAAAAATCTGACAAGTATTGCAGGAGGCACATCCTGCCAAAATAGAAAGAAAGCACAACAGAGAATCATGAGAAACATTCTACAATGGAAAGAACAGGACTGGTTAGACAAGAAGAGAACAAAAAAACAAAAAAACAAAAAACCTAGAACTAGGATTATAACATTCCAGTTCCAAAGAAAAGTTAAACATTTTAGGGACCCACTACAAAATGGTGAAAAATGATTTGGTAAAAAATTGGCTATAGACTGATGAACAGTATATCAGACCAATTTCTAGGATTTTTCTCAATAGGTTCTGACATCGATTTTGCCATTGAATTAGAAGAAATTGATTGTTCATCTTAATGCACATCATGAGGTTGAACAAAATTATTGCAACAACATCAAATAATAGGTACATTATAACAATAACCTCATTTCCATCGTCATCAATGTGATGTGAATGAGGGCAACAATGATGACAATGAAACAATGCCCTCCTCAAGCCACCCAACAATATAGGTGTTCAGCATTATATTACCATATGTAAACATGCACAACAAAAACTAATGATGGTGCTCACTAGTGTCAGAGTCCAACAGTACAATGCATACACCTCATTTGGTCAAGCAAAGAAATGCGCTACACCATAAAGCATGATCAAATGATTGTGGTTCATGTCTCACACCTAGATATGCTCAACAAAGCCAAATCTCAACAATTGACATCAAAACACGTCTTTTTTACCACTTTAAGTGATCTAGATCCATATCACCTTTTAAATAATCTCTCACAGAGTCAACCACATTCGCTAGCACCTCAGATATTGAACAAGAATTTAGACTTAAGGGGTTGTTTGGAATGTCCTAAATAAGTGCACTTTTTGACTTTTTATGAAATATGGGTTGGGTATGGGTTGGGTTTGAAGTGATGTGGTAGAGAGGTGATGTAACTTAAATAAGATGATGCGACTTAAATAGGATAATGACTTTTTGACTTTTTGGCTTTTTTAGATTATGCCAAACCAAGCCTTAAGTAAGTGTTTCTACTTTCCTAATCCCCAACATAACAAGCTAGATTCTGCACTACATGATTAAGCTTTCATTCATTAAATAAGCCTCACTGTCATGTTGGGAAGATTCCTATTGGACATTCGAGGGATTTGGTACCATGAACCTGAAACAAAATTTATTTTTTTGTTGCAACAGTTCTCTAGAAGCCAAATATTTAATCAACCATTATTTGTTCACCAATACCCACATCAGAAAAACAATTAAACCACAAGTGTTCCCGTCTTGCCTCAAGGTTAACCATACAATGAAACTGCTTTTATGTTTCTGATTCACACTATATTGAAAGGAACATAAAACAAATGAAGGGGGAAAATCATATCTAAACCTTACTTGTAAAAGCATGGATGCTTTGGCACATAACACTGCATTGCTCATAGATGGAAATCCATTAGCATGAGAAGGATCCGCACCCATCAATTTGCCAGGAGATGAGTTAACAAGAATGGTGACATCATCAATGCCATCACTTTCAATCATAGACCATCCCTCATCTGTGAACCCATTAACAGCTTCATTAAAACCCCTGCACAACAAAATATGTTAGATTTCCATGTAACAAAAGGTTAGCCAATCACTGCATGGAACAATCTTAACAACTCGAAAAATCTACTTGTTCAGTCTCTGGCTAAGTGCACGTAAAGCTGCAGGTCTTCTCCCCCAACCTGTGACAGTTGGCTGAGAAACCTCTTGCGAAATCTGCCTCAACTGGCGTAAAGCCTGTATGAAAATGATAATGTTATATTGGAGCATATAAATCCTAAGTCCTAATTTTCCCTCCCTATACATTTTTTTAAAAATGCATTGTTCCAAGCTTTAAAGAAGACTAAAATTAAAAATAACCTTCACTGCAAAAGATGATTCATCTTATAAAAGTTGGTTATTTACAACTTTACAAGTAAGACTGATACAGTGCTGACAGACTTTAAACTATTATCAGGATGGAATAGAAAACATTCTTACTGCCATGGTTGCCCTTTGAGAAAGCAAGGTTGATGATTCATACAGTGGGCGCAGCACTTCAGGTACACTCAATGGCTGGTTGACATGATCATTAAGCTAGAATTGTTAATTCATCAATCACAAAAAAAGAGGACTTAAACAAATGTAGAAAGATTTTTACATACCTCTAGATCCAAATGATCGACAATATGGATGATCGATCCACCCCCTTCGCAGGGTCTTATCAGATAGCCACTTGGCAGCATTTCTGCTCTGACAAAATGCTGCACAGGTGGCATACTGGGACCATTCTGAGTGTTGTTCAGTGATCTTTCACAGACCACAAGGCTTCCATCCTCCAAAACAGATGTATAGCGCAACAACCAGAAATCACGAGCAGGAGCCAAAGTAGTTGGTGCATAGAGCTACATCAAGTATACAAAATAGAAGTTTGTCAAGTAAGTCAACAATTGATCCTAGAACAGATACCACAGACACCAAGTGCAGAGCACCAACCTGCATGTAAATTAGCTCAATGGTTCCACCATTTCCAGTAGACATCACGTTAAGAACATCCACAACTCGACAATCATGATACCATGAAGGTCGATTCTTGAGGATTTCAGCCACCTGGTGGGGTGTCACCAATAAAAATTATTGCCAATTCTGAGAAGTGAAACTCTCCCATTACCAAGTGACTGTAACAAAACTTACTCTTGTAGGTTCTAGACCCACAAGGCCACATGCACGTGCTGCCACTCCAGTGCAACCACGAGAAATAGCAATGATTCCAATGGAATCCGGACCAGGCTGTGCCAATCAAAAAGAGATTATAAGAACATGGAGAACTAATAAAACCAATGTTGGTCAGAAAATTTGCGAGAAAGTACAACAGTATAAAACAAAGAGAAGATGTTTTGAACAATTACAAGAAACAGTAGTTTGTATCCTCAAGATGGATAAGCCTGATATGTTGCATAGCAGCATAGGCCATGCAGTTAAGATGGTGCTCGTAAAGAAAGATAAAGCATACTCTTTTCAATTGTATTTTATGAAAAATGAAATTGTGCAAGTTTTATGGAAAAAGGAAGAAAATTGTAATCCACTAGTGAGCACCCAAGCGTGGAATTATTGAGGGTTCAGGGGGTTGCATGCCCCCCTCACTTGGTTTTTTTTTTTTTTTAAATTATATTTTATTTTATTTGTGCTAAAAATGCTATGCTTGATTTACTAAAATTAGGGATTTTAATTTGTGGGTATTTGTGTTAAAATTAGAAATTTTGATGTGCTAAAATTAGAAATTTTAATTTGTAGTGATTTGTTCTAAAATTGGGGACTTTGATAAGAAATTATTTATTTTTATTTATAAAAGATGATAAAAGTTGTCGGAATCAATTGTAAAAGTTTACATTGAAAAATTTTGTAATGAATATTTAAGCTTTTATCGTAATATTAGCTCAAAAAAAAAATCATCTTATTGTTATTGATTATGGAAAAAATAAATAAAAAATATCGAGATTGTGACTAATTATTTCCCCCTCTAGATTAATTTTTTGGTTCTGCCACTTGTGAGCAGCTGTATCGTTGTAGTCAACCTAACCTTCTCTTCCCGAAGAAAACAGGAAAAGAATAAAGAGAATAAAAAACAGAAGCATGGGATAAAGCAAAAGGAATTTACTATATCAAAAGTGGGAATGTGGGATAGTGACTGACATGATGCAGTAGTCTGAGTGTTGCTTGGAGGGTTAGCAAGTGTCTATTGGTTCATGTCAATAATATAATAAACAGGAATGGAGTGAAGCTTAACACATGAACAAAAAAAAAAAAAAAAAAAAATTTGACATTAAAGAAGGCATTAACCTTCATCCCAGGCATTTGGACCCACTCAACAGCAGTTCCAGTGGCCTTTGACAGAAACTCTGTTAAAGTCTCCTCTGCAATGGACAAAAGTCTAGAAAACATACAAGCACAATCCCATAAGCCATATGAAGTCAAGTAATTGTAACCAACAAGAACAGCAATCGACCAAACGAGAAAAAGAAGCACTTTCCGCTAACTAACCCTGCGGGACTTGCATCCCTTGGTGGATGCTGAGGAGTTAAGTGGTTTTGACCACTCCGTGTCACCACCGATTCACAACTTGTGTCTGTGGTGGCAAGATTTGCCTGCAAATCAGTCAGCATAACCCACAACTCAGAAAACATAAAAACAAAGGGGTCTTGTCGTATGCATTTAAATGGTTCATAAGTTTAAAAACTCTTAATTTTGTGGCCAAGAGAATTGAGCATTGAGTAAAATAAAATCAGAGACAAATTTTGATTCTTATGTTTGTTGATGTTCTAATTTTTCCAACAGCAAACAACCCCGAAAAGGGAAACAATTGCAGGAGAGCAATTTGCATATAAATTTTTATTTTCTTGAGCCTCATCAATTGGCTGAGAACTTCATATATGAAATTTTTATTTTAAAATTGTAATATATAGAGAAAACGGAGAAAATAGAAAGGAAATGTAGTTCTTTACATTCCGAGTTTGTTGGCGAAAATAGCCATTCTCATGCACCAGCTGTGACACTTGCTTTTGCAGCCTATCATTTTCCTCCATCAACAACTTATTCATTGCTGTTAGCTTTCTGTTCACAGCTTGGAGACGAGAGGACTCTTTTCGCTGTTTCTCCCTACATCTGCAAAAACCAAGTACATATATCACTCAATTAAAAACAATAACAATTCAATACAATACAATACAGGAAGCATCCAAAAGGCCAGAAATTCATCAAAAAAGTCGATTTGAATTCCATATAATACCTTCGGTTCTGAAACCAGACTTTGATCTGCTTTGGCTCAATGTTGGAGAGAATTGGGCATTCGCGAATCAGCTGTTGCCGGCGAAGTGAACTAGGTTTTGGACAATCATGGTAGACCCTTTCCAGAGCTTCAACTTGCTCCGGCGTGTACCTCACATATTTTCCATTGTCCATCATCCCCATTTTACCCTCTTTGCAGGCCGAAGTCACCGCCATCATCACTTCAAAATCCAAAAAATCAAATTCCTTAATTTTCACAATCCAACAAAAACCCTTTTCTTTTTTCTTTTTTCTTTTTTCTTTTTTTGGTATTAAAATTAAGATATGCAATTCTTTGTTAATTCTCCAAATCAAACAAGCATAGAAAAAAAAACTAATCTGCAATG
The DNA here is from genome assembly GCA_036172215.1 of Camellia granthamiana. Taxonomy (NCBI): domain Eukaryota; kingdom Viridiplantae; phylum Streptophyta; class Magnoliopsida; order Ericales; family Theaceae; genus Camellia; species Camellia granthamiana. The sequence continues at coordinate 20,016,886 of CM069916.1, read as the reverse complement.
CCTACTACAAACAATCAGACTAACCAAGCAAATCCTCTTCCTCTGCTAATATTGAAGCAATCAAATTGCCAAAAGTCCAATAGCTTTCAAAACTCAAATCAAATTCTTAAAACAATAAAACACGAAGCCACCACTTTGTCCACACATACATAGATAAGTACATACATATATATATATATATATATAGTGAAGCTTGTGTGTGAAGTGTGAAGCGTGAAGCTTTGAGATTATTCAAAGGCAAATTAAGAAAAGTAAAGCGAGAGAAGGAGAGAAACCACCATTACCTTATTCTTTGAGCCGAAAGGTTGCCGACTTTTTAACTCGCGACTACCACGTAGCATTGAAGGCGATATTTTTAGATATTTCCATTACAGGATCGTCGAGAGAGCTCGAATGATCTTCAAGTTCTAGTTTTGTAAGGCTTGGAAATTCTGTAATTACACGAGAGAAGAGAATATAGAATACAAACAAACAAATAAAAGAAAGAGCTTTCGGTGTCCAAGTGAGTCTTGTAATCTTGTCGCACTGGTACTGCTCCTGTATGCGTATATAATATAGGAATTTGGCTTCACGCAGGTTGAAATTTGAACTGGATTAGAGAGATGATGTTTGACTGAAAATAATCATTAAATGTAAGGTTCTCATTAGTAAGATTTTTTTAAAAAAAAAATTATGTTTAATGATTTTTTTTAATTAAAACAATTCGTTTAATGATTTTTTCTGAATAAACATTTTAACTGTTTAGTCCAATTCTCAACTTGAGTCAAATCATTTTTATATTAGGAATTGTTTGCATATTTTTTAATTTTTTATTTAAAGATAGAATAAAAAAATAAAGAAAATAATATAATTTTAAAAAAGGGATAATTGGCCTAAGGTCCCTCCTCTACTTTTGATAGGAGGAAAGGTCCAAAATAATATATTTTAATGGCTAAGGTCCATGAAATTTATTTTAGATTATAAAGTACCTAAATTACCCTTCCTATATAACATAAATTTGTTTGAATATAATATTGTTGACTTAACTGATAGAATTTGGAAACCGAATTCGCAGGGGAGATTTCTTGGGAGTTTACGTCGGAGATTTCAGTGGAGATTTCATGGTGAGATTTCGTCGTGATTTGAGTGGAGTTTGACGAGAAAGATTGCTACGATCGTTTTGATTTCGTCGGAGTTTTGGTCGGAGATTTCAGTGGAGATTTCATGGTGAGATTTCGTCGAGATTTGAGTGGAGTTTGACAAGAAAGATTGCTACGATCGTGTTGATTTCGTCGGAGATTTTGACGGAGTTTTGATTCTTTGTTTTTTAATCAATTTCAAGGAGTGTTGACAGTGTATTGATCGCGTATGTTTTTGAGTGGAGTTGAATCAGGTTTGTTTTCGATTTTAGTTTCTGTGATTTTGTTTTTTATCACCTTGAAGGCGAATATCAGTTTGTAGATGTGTGTTTGGACTTTTATTTTATGAATGCAGACAACGTTAGACAGAGGCAATTGAATACAGACAAATTTTTATTTTATGAATAGAGAAAATTATAATTTTCAGTAATTTATCTGGACTTTTATGTTGTTTTTGTGAAGTGTTTGTATGTTAAACAATTTTTTCCAGTTTTGTGAAGGTGAATATCAGTTTTGTTCTGTTTTTTAAAACCAGAGAAATTTCATTTTCATCATTTTTGTTTTTGTAGTCCAGAGAAAATTATAAGTGCATGTGGACATATTATTAGAAGTTTCTAATGCAGATAGAATATGAGAAAGTGAATGTAAGTTCACAAATTTTTCTGGACTTGGATTTGTAGTTTAGAGAAAATTGTAAGTTTGTTACCTTTCAGTTTGTAAATTTCTCTGATTGTAAATTTCTCTGGACTTGGATTTTTTTGTATGATTGTGTTTCTGTGATTTTGTTTTTTATTATCTTGAAGGTGAATATCAGTTTGTAGATGTATGTGGGTTTTTATTTTAAGTTCAGAGAAAATTATTATTTTTAGAAATTTCTCTGGACTTTTATGTTGTTCTTGTGAAGTGTTTCTATGTTAACTAAATTATTTTTCTTGTTTTTTGTTTCAGTTTCAATGGACAGTGCAGTGTTGTTGCTGTGTAAATATGGGAATAATACTATTGTCATTAATATTTCATGTGAATTGAATTTTGAGGAATTGGTTGGAATTTTGTGTAAAACATGGGAGAATTTGAAACCTGAGAGTATGTGTATTTCATATTCTATTTTGGGCCATTCGAATTGTATGGTTCGAAATAATATTGATTTTTTGAATATGTTGAGGGTTGTTTGTGCACGCGGTGTTGATATTGTTGATGTTTCAGTTACTAAATATGGTACTTCTGATGAAGAGGATGAAGTGGGGTGTAATTGGGTAGATGTTGTGGATGGTGAGTGTGATAGGCTGGTGGATATTGAAAGGAATTCACTCTCTAAGTTTTGTTCTCACCAAGAAAAGGTGTTATTGTCGGCTCGTTGGCGGAATAATATTACGAGTGTTGGACAAAAGTTTGAGGGTGGTGTGGTTGAGTTCCGTAGCTTTTTGTGAAAGTATGTGTAGACACCCCATTTTTGACCGACCTTAAGACTCAGACGTCACCGGTTGAGCGCTCGGTGATGTTGCACACTGTGCTCGTTCAGAAGTCTCAGAGTTGCGGCCGTGCGCCCTACCTCCGGACTTCCGAACCCTCTTCTGTGCCTTGTCTCGGTTTGCGAACCAGACTCGGTTTTCTCTGTTTTCTTTCTTGAGGGAAGGGAGTGGTCCCGCAGATTATCTCCCGGTGGCCGTGAGCTACTTTTCGTGGCCGTAGGCCATTTTGCCCATTTCGGAGCCCGGTTCCCGGTTTTCGGGGCCGTTAGGCCGTGTGCCTCGGCTCGGGACCGCCCAACCATCTCCGCTTTCTCCGATTATTGGCGGAGACCTCTATTTTAATGTTCCGAGGAACACTGGGGCCCCTGGTGCCCACTTCGCAGCCGAACACCACTTCCGGTGCCCGGCGACCCATTTTCGGGACCCCGAACTGCGTGATTTGGGCCCCGAGCATTCATTTTGCATCAGCCTTCTCCGGTTTTTGGCGGAGACCTCTGTTTCAATATTCCGAGGAACCCTGGGGCCCCTGATGCCCACTTCGTGGTCGTGTGCCACTTCCGGTATCTGTAGCCGGTTTTCGGGACCCCAAGCTGCGCGGTTTTGGTCCCGAGCATTCATTTCGCATCCATTTTCTCCGGTTTTTGGCAGGTATCTCTGTTTCGTCATTCCAGAGGACACTGGGGTCGCAGATGCCCACTTCGCTGCTGAACACCACTTTCGGCACCCGCAGCTTATTTTCGGGATCCCGATTTGCTCGGTTTTGGCCCCGAACATTCATTTCTCATTTGTTTTTGTTCAAACTTGGCAGGTACCTCTGTTTCAACATCAGGAAGATCACTGGGGGGTGAGAAGCCAGCAATTATCCCAGATAACCAGTTTCGCTCCTCCGGAGCCCGTTTTGCTCACTTCCGGGCCAATGTTGAACACCCTAGGGGCATTTTCTTCCAACCAAAGCTACATATCTGTGATGAGGGCATCTTGGAGGACACTTTGGTATGGTGGTCGGCCAGCAATGGTTGATTTCATTTTTGGGCCTCTCCTTCAAGCTCTATGTTGTGACTCTTGGTTCAATGTTGCCAAATTCAAACCTTGGATCCTTGTTCTACACACCTAGGAGGACACCTTTGCATGGTGGTCGGCCACTAATTCAAAACTTCATTTTTTTACCTGGCTGGCCGGCCATGTAGGGTGGCTGGCCGGCCATGGAGGGTGGCTGGCCGGCCACCTTGCAAAAAAATACCTGGCCGGCCAGATTCTTGCTTTCCAGCCTGTCCCAGCTGTCCGGATATCTTTCAGCATATCCCGGGGCATCCGGGGATATTTCGGGAGGGAAAGATTGGGTGCTTTCCCTCCCCTTTTACACCCCATTTCTTGCCTATTTGAAGGGCCCTCCCTCTCCTTCTTCAAGGTTGGAAAAATTGGTCTCAAGGAACCATCTTCAAAAACCTCCATGTCCTTGGCTTAAAACCTCAAAAAAGCTTCAAGTGTCAAGGTCTTCTCTTCATTAACACCTAGCCTCACCATCCCTACCACCACTCCAGTAGCTAGGAAGTGAATTTCAGAGGTTGAGAAGCTACAAATCAAGGCCAAGAATCAAAGAAAGACAAGTCTTCAAAGGTAAGCCTTCAAAACCAACTTTTAGGGATTTTCCTTGGTTCATTTTTATACTCTAATTGGTTGAGAATTGGGGCTCCGACCCCTACTGCTTTTGTGCTTAAAATGAGCCCCTCTACAACTTTGTAGAAGGGCTCAACCTCATTTGGTGTTTGTATACACTAGTTCCTTCAATATTCTTCAAGTTGGTAACATTTTTACATGCTAAAATTGACCTATTTGTGTTGGTTTTTGGGGGTCCGACCCCTACTGCTTTTGTGCTTAAAATGAGCCCCTCTACAACATTGTAGATAGGCTCAGCTTCATTTGGCCTTTGTATATACCACTTCCTTCAATGTTCATCAAGTGTGCCACTTTTTGCATGCAATTTTGACCTATCTCTATTTGTTTTTGGGGCTTCGACCCCTACTGACTTTGGTCTTATTTTGACCCCCTTTACATATTCTATGAAGAAAGTTTTGTCATTTGGTGTGTGCATTGCATGTCTCATGATATAGCCTATTTGGAGCCTATTTTGCATGGATCTTTTAGCATGATTGTGATCTGATTTTGAGAATGTCATCTTCTGCAATTGTGCTTATTTTTAGCCCACCTTCAATGTTGTAGAAGAAAGTTTGTCCATTTGGGGTTTGCATGTATCACTTGTCTCAATACCCCTCTTTTGGCCACTAACTTTGCATGCTTTGTTTGATCTATCTATGCTTGCATTTAGGCCATGTTTACTACTGAAAAAATGCCATTTTTGGGACTGTCTTGCTACTGTTCTTGCTGCCATGATCATATTTTGCACGTGTAGCATGGCTATAGGCCATTTCGGGGCTTGATTTCGCATTTTCGGGATGAATGCATATTTCGAGTATCTTTTCGAATTGTTTCGGGGCTGTTTTCCCGTTTATTTAAGTGCTGAAATTCCATTGCCATCATTTCCCATGCCATTTGTGTCATTTTTGCATTGCCTCGGTTTGCGTGCCAATGGGCACGCACTTCGAGGCACCTCATTTCTAGCATTCCGGCAGCCTATGTGAGCGTGGCTGAGGCTATCTCATGTTGGCGTAAGCCCAATTTGCATTTTCATGCTTGTATGCCATTGCCTCGGTTCGTGTGCCCGTGTGCACGCATTTCGAGGCACTTTGTTTTTACCCGACGGCAGCCTATGTGAGTGAGCTGAGGCTCTCCCATGTAGGTGTAAGCCCATCGTTGCATCCCGTATGCCATTTCATCCCATATCATCGCCTCGGTTTGCGTGCCTGTGGGCGCGCATTTCGAGGCACCTCTGTTTTATCCGGTTTGCACTTCATATCATCGCCTCGGTTTGCGCGCCTGTGGGCACGCACTTCGAGGCACTCCGGTTGTATCCGATTTCATCATTTCATCATCGCCTCGGTTTGCGCGCCTGTGGGCACGCACTTCGAGGCACTTCGGTTGTATCCGATTTTATCATTTCATCATTGCCTCGGTTTGCGTGCCCGTGGGCACGTATTTCGAGGCACTTCGGTTTTATCCGATTTTCTCATTTGCATTGCCTCGATTCGCGTGCCCGTGTGACACGCACTTCGAGGCACTTCGGTCTTATCCGATTTTATCATTTCATCATTGCCTCGATTCGCGTGCCCGTGTGACACGCACTTCGAGGCACTTCGGTCTTATCCGATTTTATCATTTCATCATTGCCTCGGTTTGCGTGCCCGTGGGCACGTATTTCGAGGCACTTCAGTTTTATCCGATTTTCTCATTTCATCATTTCCTCGGTTTGCGTGCCCGTGGGCACGTATTTCGAGGCACTTTGGTTTTATCCGATTTTTCTTATTTGCATCGCCTCGGTTTGCGTGCCTGTGGGCGCGCATTTCGAGGCACCTCTGTTTTATCCGATTTGCATGTCATGCCATCGCCTCGGTTTGCGTGCCCGCGTGCACGCTTTTCGAGGCATCTTATTTTCATCTCATTTTCGCAGCATTGCGCATGCTAGGGTTGTATGTCAGTTACATTTCATGCATATCATGCATATTGCACGGGAAACGAGGCGCATTCTGTACTCCGAGTACCGGAAAGTGTCTCAATTCCCAAGTCACCGACACTCCGGATTACCCATGATGGAGTTAGGTTTTTGTTGTAGCATTCATCTGCATTCATCCCATATTGAGTTGTGCAATTCGGTTCCTCGGCCATCATGCATCGAGATGCGTGATTGGTGGCACGAGGATCGAGGCATGCATATATTTGTGAAATACACTGCTATGCCCTTTTCCTGCTCTCCGTTGCAGCAAAATCAACAATCAACAACTTTTCGGAGGTTGGCACGCATTTCGAGAAAATTGCAAACAGAGGCTAATCAGGGCATCCCAGTGGATTTCCGCCCGAAGCAGCCCAGCATACACCATTCATCAGGAGCAAGGCAGTCCCTGGCTTGCATGCCAGTTTTACTTTTCTGTAATTAATTTGTTAATTAAATAGAAAATTGTATATTTATTCGGACTGTAATATTCTTTCATTTGGGACTGTATTATTATTTATTCGGACCCTCTGCGCGAGGGCAAAATTGTAATAAGGGTGTGTGAGTGTGATGTATGTCTTCCAACCCCCATTTCTTTCTCCCTTTTATTTACCCGCTTTGGATGGTTAGATATAAGGCATATTTCAATTAGCATACAGTATGATAGCATGTTTGCATCATTCATCTGTTTTGCATGCATTGGGCTCGGCACATCATACAAACTGCATCTGTATTTCAATTCCAAATTGAGTACATGATAGTTGTAGCATTCCACATGCCATGTTTAGAATAGCCGAGCCTGCTATTAGTTTGCATTTTTGCATGTGTTGCATTAGGCATTCTGTATACTTTAGGATCATGCATGATTTCTAATCAGCTTTTGTTTTGGCTTGGAGTACTAGGTGAGTTTTATGCTTTAGCATCCTTGCATACGTGTGAGTGCTGCCATGATAGCATGCTTACCATGAGGCTATGTGCTTATGTGATATAATTGCCTTGAATGCCTGTGGGTGGAGGTTGAGTTATTTGAATTGGGACAATGCACTGACTGTTTGTTTTAAGCCCACTAGATAGTGGCAAAATCACTGTTTTTCTAAGCCCACCTGAGGGTGGCAAATCTGCATTTTCAGCCTACCTGCGGGTAGCAAACCATCTTTCAAACAAACAAACATGAAACGTTTTGTTCCAATTCAGACGATTCAGTCTATACTTGTTTGCTGCGAGCATCACATAGTAACCTAGGCTAATAATCGGAATAAGAACTCACAATGTCTTCAAAAACAGATATCATGGTTAGTAGAGGCCGGTCTTTGACCGGGCGAGAGGGGGTGCTCACGATGTGACCTTCCCTAATCGTACCCAAGTTCCCGAGCCAACTTTGGTGATGACGGACACGTGGCCTTTTGGCACCGAGTCAGGGTTTCCTAAATTTCCCATTTTAAAATATTTAGGTGGCGACTCTGTTATCTGGCAAAGCAGTCCATGTTTGGCACTTCTTTCAAAAAATCTGTTTTTCTCAAAAACGATTTGCCGGATTTGGACTCTTTGGTTCGAGATTTGGAACCGCAAAACAAACCGAGTCCGAGCTGTAGCGAGGTCCCCCGCGGGCGTTGTTACAGTATGCTATTGAGGTTGGTTTTCAGTTTACATATGTTAAAAATGACAAGCTGAGGGTTACGGCAGAATGTGCATATAAGGAATCAAGGGGATGTATGTGGCGTGTACATGCTTCTGTTGAAAAAACAAATGGGTTCTTCTACATAAGGACTTTGAAGAATGAACATACGTGTGGTGTGGCGGTTCGTACGAGTAAACATTCGAGGATGACTTCCAGCTTAGTTTCTGGGCTGATAGTTGACGAGGTAAGTGCAAAACCTTTAACTCGTCCAGTGGATGTTGTGAAAGAAATGAAAGACAAGTATGGGGTCTCAATCAGTTATAACTGTGGTTGGTTGGGTGTTGAAAAAGCAAAACGTACTACATATGGGGATTCTTGTTTGTCATTTGATCAATTACGGTGGTATTTTGATGAGGCATTGAAGAACAATCCAGGTAGTCGTTTTGAGTTAGATTTTGAAGACAACAAGCGTTTCAAAAGAGTGTTTGTGGCTTTTCATGCATGCACAGCTGGTTTCAAATATTGTCGGTCATTACTTTTTCTTGATGGAACATTTTTGAAAGGGCGATACAAAGGAGTTATGCTTGCTGCAACGGCGAAAGATGGGAATGAAGGTAATTGTAAATATATGTAATTTTTATCTAACTATGTGAATTTTCTATACATGTAGGAATTCAGTGAATGTGATTTTTCTTTGACAGTTTGAATTTTCTCTGGTTTTGGGCTGTGTGGATTTTCACTGGATTTTGGTCAGTGTGTGAATTTTCTCTGGATTTTGTCATTGTGTGAATTGTATCTGTAGGTGGTCACTGAGTGAATTTGCTGTGGATATTATGATTGTGTGAATTTTCTCTGTAGTTGGTCAGTAAGTCAATTTTCTCTGGATGTTGCCAATGTGTGAATTTTCTCTGGAGTTGGGCACTAAGTGATTTTTTGTCTGTATGTTGGCAGTGTCAAATTTCTCTGGTTGTTTATTGTTCTAATTTTCTATGCATGTGTATATGTGATATGCTTGTTCCTATTTGTTTTGTAGGTTTTTTCCCTGTAGCTTTTGCTGTTGTTGATGCTGAGAATAAAGACAATTGGTGTTGGTTTCTTGAACATTTATGTGGTGTATTGGGATCAGAAAGGGTGATAAGTTTCATATCAGATCGACATTGTGGTATTGTGGAGGGAATTGCTAGGTTTTTCCCTAACTGCTTTCATGGATTTTGTCTTGAACATCTAAAGAGAAATCTGAGGGATAAGTTGTCATTGGGAAACACAAATTTGGTTAGGGAGACGATTGTGTCGAAGTTTTCAGAATGTGCATATGCGCCAACAAAGGCATCATTTCATTTCAAGTTAAATGAATTAAAAAGTGAAGGAGGAGACATTGTGATTGCTTTCTTGAGAAGTTTACCATATGAAAATTGGAGTGATGCATATTTTGCGGGGAGACGTTATGGTGAGATGTATTCAAATGTTGCTGAGTCATTCAATTCATGGATACGAGATGCTCGGCACTTGCCAATAACAAATTTGGTGGACATGATACGGTTGCAAATTATGAATATGAGGTCTGATAGGAGGCTGCTCTCTAGTAAATGCAATAAAGTTCTATGTCCTCGTATGGATAGTGTATTGGAGAAGTATTTTTTGGATGGGAGGACATGGAATGTGAGTTTGTCGTCTGATAATGTCTTTGAAGTGCATTGTTTTCCTTCGGTTATGGTTGATCTTGGGTTGAGAACTTGTTCGTGTCGAAAATGGGAAATAAATGGGTATCCATGTCAACATGCTGTTGCTGCAATTTTTAGGAGTGGAAGGAATTTGAATTCATTTGTTGAACCATTTTTTCATGCTGATATGTATCGTCAAGCGTACTCGTTTTCGATTGGCCCAGTTCCAACTGTTGAAAAACCTGTGTGTAGGATTGAAGATGTTATGATTTTACCTCCATTGAGCAAGAGACCAGATGGGAGGCCGAAGAAGAACAGAATTGCTTCTACTGGAGAGTTTAAAAGGGTAATTAAGTGTAGTCGTTGTGGGAGTATTGGTCACCATAATAAGAGGACATGCAAGGAACCTTTGTTAAATAGTTGAGGATAATACATTTTATTGATTGAATAATACATTTGATGATTAGTTTGTGTATTTTGTTTTGTGAAATGTGTTTTTTGGACAGTGTATATAATAATATCAATGAAATTCATCCAGAGAAATTTTTGCAATATGAGTTAAAGTGTGTATTGTGTTTGTTGATATATAGTATAGGCATTGGGTTTGTAATACCTGTCAAATTTATGCAGAGAAATTTGGTATGGAAGAGAAAATTTTGTGTAATGTGTTTTGAAGCTTCAAATTCATCCATATAAATTTGACAATGGCAGATAAAAGTACTGTGTGGATTTTGTTTTTTGAATTTGATAATCGCTTTATACTAACACAGTGCATTATAGATTGCATGATCTATAATGCAATCTATAATGTCAGTCATAATAGATTTCTCTGTGAATTTCTCTGGCATGATACGAGTTAAATTTCTCTGTGAATTTGTGGTAACTTCATGTCAGTCATTTCAAGAAATGTGCATACCAGACAGAGCATACACAAAATTATTGCAGTGTGTACAACCAAAAAACAAAATCATGCTTTTTTGAAATTTCTCTGAGTTAAGAATTTCTCTGCACCAGGGAAGAATTTATCTAGAATGAATTCAACTCATAAATTTTGCTCAAAGCCAGAGAAATTTTCTTCACCAACCCAGAGAAATTCACAACTCAGAAATTTCTAATTCATCCAGTGAAATTTTATAGTAGCAGATAAAATTACTGTGTCGCTTTTGTGTTTTGTTGAGTTTGATGATTGTTTGGTAACAACACAAAGCATTACAGATTACCTGATCATATAGGCATCCCGTTGGGACTTTACGTGTTAAATTTCTCTGAATTCTGGTAATATGATACCAGAGAAATTTGTGCAGACAATTTTCTCTGTGGGATTGTGTTGACAATCACAATAAAAATATATATATATATATATATTTAACCATCGATAGGTATGAAATTGTCATTAGTTGAAATAAAAAAAAAATGAAATTTACATTAGTCAAGAAAGGATGCATATGGATAAGTCAAGCATCAGTATTCCTTTGATGTGTCAACAAAAAATTGAACGGTTAATACTGTATGGATATATACATATATGTGAGACAATTTTCTCTGTCTGGCTATGTACATTGTCTTCCTTTCACTAGTTTCACTATTACATGTCTGGTTGTTCTGGAGGTATTTCAATTGGTTCAGTCCATGATCGGCCAATATCGGTGACAAATCTCTCTATCAGTTCTGCCCTCATCAACCTGATCTCTTGTGTGGACAATTTGGAGCTGATTGGTTCATGCTTGCTATATTGTTTCATGATATAGCAGACAAAGAGGCCACAATCCAGACTGCATACAAATTATAGGAATGGTTAGTTTTAAGAAACATGCAAATCAGAGTATCTTATTTATAGATGTATGAAACTTACGAATCACTTTCTTGTTGGGGAGCATTGTTGACATACTCAAAGTCGTAACTTGTGTTTTGTGAGTTTATCAACTTGAAAGAGGGTTGTGATTGAGCGTCTCTTTCAAGGCAATCTTTCAAAAAATTCTCCACATATTCTTGCTGCAAGAAAATGATTTTTAAATAACAAAGAAATTTACAGACAAACCAATGGGATTGTATGAAAATTATCATCACATAAAAATTATGATGGATCAGAGAAATTTGCACTGGTTACCAATTGTTTTGCGTCTTTGACGTATTTGTCTTCAGCATCATCCCTCCTTGGTCTCAGTGAGTTGTAGAACCTCCATAAACTGTCTTGTTTGTCTAGGACAAGCAAGGTCCAGTGATTTCCAGCTGTGGACTTCTCATTACCTCCAGTGTTTATTGGGAAATGGAGGAACCTGTAGTTCCTCCAAGCTGTTTCAATATGTTTGTCAAATAAGGACACTCGAAAAGATTGATTTTCTGTCATCCTGATGAAATTCTGTGTTCAGAGAAAATCCAAAAATGGTTATGTTCAGAGAAAATCCAAGAAGTATCTTAAGAAGAGAAAGTAGTAAGTAAATTCCAAAGAAAATCAAATAAAATAGTTGTAACATACTAAGCTCATGGATGTGAAAAAAAATGAGGTTGGTTGTTGTCTTTCTCTCATTTGGTCAGCCAAAAGTATCTCCCCATAACCGTCAATGACCTGAAAAATATGATTTGTAATTGAAATATTGGTTTATAAAGGCAGAGAAATTTTGATGAAAGGGAAAGACTTACATTGTTGGCAATTTCTTTTTGCTTTATTAGGTTTTGAATGTCTTCAAAGGAAATGAGGTTCAACTCACTTGTCCAAATTAGTGCCCTACAAGACAAGTTTGTGGAAATTAAATTGTTGTTCATGCAATATAAGTTTGTAATTTGTTGTTTGTTATCTTCTATTTTGTTTGTTGTACTTACTCAAGTCCAGAGACGTTTGATATGTGCTGCAACCTATCTTTTACGTGCTCTTTTATCAATTTTGAAATAGGAAGAGTTTGTGGAAACACCCAAGATTTTCTGATGTTTAGAGGTTGAGGCAAGATGTACGCATCAGCATCAAGCACTTCTTTGTCCTTCGTGCTTTGCTCAGCTTGCTTTGCAGCTTGTGTTGAAGCTCTAGTCACTTTCGCAACTTTTGGATATTGAAATTCTGGATCGTGCTGCTTTTGCTTCCTTTCTTTTGCCTTTAAATTTTTGATCATTGACGTCGGATCTTTTTTGACTATAGACAGTGAAAATATTAGTAAAATTGAAATTTCTCTGAAGTAACAGATGATATTTTAATATGTAAATTTATGTGATTCAATATTTTCCAGTTACCATAGACTTTCGTCTTTTGTTTTGGTTGTTCTTTGGGTGCCATTTCTTCTTGTTGGATTGTTGGTTGTTGTTCAACTTGCATTCCAACTAGGCACAGTGAAAATGAAACAAATCTCAAAAATGGAATAAGAAAATAGACAGAGAAGATGAAATGAGCAGTAGAAATCAATAGAAATAATTGGCAGAAACTAATGTGTTCAGAGAAATATAACTTCCAGAGAAAATTACCAATGTCAGAAAATTATAATAAATAGAAATTTCTCTGAGTTGTGCTGACGCAAGGACTTGACTTTTTGTGGGTCAAGATTTTCACTGACCTTGTGGTTGAAGTTGTGGTGGTGTTCTGTATGGTTGTGTTGCTAGTTGGACTGAAAGTTCTTGTACTTGTTCATGCAATTTAGCATTTTCTGTTTCAAGCTCTGAATTTGAATTCTTCAACTGTTGAATTGTTTTCATATCATGTTCCTTTTCAAGCTCCAACATCCTTAGTTTCATTTGGATTGTGCTTTCTTTTTCTTGAAGTTCTGAGTTAAGTGATGTCAGGGTTCTTATTGAAATTTCCTTTTGAGCAAGTATTTCCATCCAATTTCTGTCTTCTTCTTGTTTAGATTGAGAAAGTGCCTTCAATCTTTCACGCAGATCAGCAATTTGTGCGTCCTTTGATTCCTCAAATTGTTGTTGGTCCAATGGCTCAATACGTTCTTCTTGATCACTTTGCTCGTTTTCTTCTTGCTGTTCATCTTCTTCTTCTTCTTCTTCATCTTCTTCTTCTTCATTTTCTTCTTCACTGTCTTCTTTTTTTTGTTCATTCTGTTCTTTTTCTTCTGCTTCTATTTCTTCACTTTCTTCTGCGGCTTGTTCTTCTCCACTGCTTTCACTTTCTTCTCTGGCTTCTTCTTCTCCGCTGCTTGCTTGAGCTTCTTGTCCATTGCTTTCACTTTCTTCTCTGGGTTTTGCTTCTTCATTGAATTTGACAATTGCTTGACATTCAGATGAATCTTCTAATTTCTCTTTGAATTTGACAATTGCTTTTTTTGATTCTTTCTTTGTCTTTTTACCAAGACAGAACTCCTCTGATGGGTTTTTGAGTAGTTGCTTGTTATCTATCTGTAACAGGAGGCTCTTTTATTAGAGAAATGTTACAAAATTCACTGACAGAAAAATTAAAATGAGGAAAGTAAAATTCATCTAAATGATACTAATGGGAAACAAACTTCAGAGAAAATTGTATGGGCCAGAGAAAATTACAGACAAGGAGTTAATTTTATGAGGCAGAGAAAATTATGAAATGAGCAACATAATTTAGATATCAGAGAAAATCAATCAAGGCATATAAGTTAATGTTTGACTATAATTGTGTCAGAGAAATTTGGATTCCAGAGAAAATTCATTTGAATGGCAGAAATAAACAGTGTTTATCAAAGATGCAAGGCAAATAAGTAATGGGCCAGAGAAAATTATGAAACAACATAATTCAGATATTAGAGAAAAGCAATCAGGGCAAATAAGTTATGGGCCAAAGAAAATTATGGAACAGCAGAATTCAGATATTAGAGAAAAGGAATCAGGGCATACAAGTTAATGTGTTACAATTGTGGTCAGAGAATTTTGGATTGCAGAGAAAATTGATTACAATGCAGAAATGAACAAGTTTGTACCAAAGATGGAAGCATAAATTGAGAATTGAGAGAAAATTGATCTTAAACAATCAATGCACAAGGAGGGAAACAAAGTAGTTGTCAGAGATATTTTTGGAATTTCACTGAGATTTTAGGAGCAATAGGAATTAACCTGTCGAGGTGCAAGAGAGTGTAGTGGTGTCTTCTGCAGCTGTTTTGTCAAGGTTTGCAGGTTCCACTTTGCACATCTCGGGAAGTCATTTGTGTTGCTGTGTTCCGAGTCAATGATGGTTGCATGTTCACATATCCAATACTGTGATGAAAATTAAAGTAAATAAAATTTTCTAAATGCACAAATTTGTAAGTATGATAACTGCAAATTTGAATGGATATTATACTTACAAGCAAAGCAATGACACACCCCGTAACTTTTTCTGGGGTTTTGTGCAATGCCATGATAGAATCAATCAATGTTGAGGTGATTGCCTCAGGCCAATCATACTGTTTCATGAATTCAAGAGGTTCGACATACTGTATAAAAACCCAGCCTATCGAATTCCCACTTGTTGCAAAAAATAGTGTCAGACACAAGTACAATGTAACGATGATTGCTACATCTTTGTAGTCTGTTGGTTGCTTCCCTTTCATTGCCTTGAGCAAGGCGTTTTTAAGGACAGGACCAGTCAGCCGTGTGTCCTTTTGGAATCTTCTCCTCAGGAATGCAGATTTTGGCTTCTTGGAGTACCTTAATGACATGGGTTGTTTACCTCCTTCCAAACCGAAAATCAAGGTCATGTCGTTTGTTGTGAAGGTCAGGCTCTTCTTACCAACAGTGAATGCTTTTGTTTTCTGATTGTAACATTTGATTATGGCAACTACATCATCATCAGATTTCCTACATTTCTTTGGATCCATTCTTCCACTGGTTAGAGCTTGGATCAAGTACCAGAATGGGGATTTCTGAAGCTCTACAAGTTGTTTTGAATTGAATTTAAGTGTTTGAAAAAATGAGACGACAGACGAGAGGTTGGATCGGAATTGAATGGTGTAGTGAGCTCTCTTTCTGTGGAGTTTAGCAGGTTTTTTGCCCCTTGAGGTTGAGTCGGTTGAAGTTGGGGTACTCATGTGGATGCTAGTTGCCTCATCACCTTGTGTGATTCGGAGTGGAGTTTGTGGTGATTTGCTGCTGGTTTTTGATCTTAGATCATAGGAAGACTGAGAGAGCTGTTCCTTCTTGGTTGGTGTTTCCAGTAATTTGCTGCTGGTGTTTGATCGCAGCTCATAAGAAGACTGAGACAGTTTCTGTTTCTTGCTTGGTGTTTCTGGTGTTTCGGTGCTTTGACGTTTTGCCATTGCTAGACAATGATTAAAACATAAAGATTTCAACATTAAATCCCAGTGAAAAGTGAACATCCCAGAGAAAATTGGACATGTCAGAGAAAATTACAGATGAATTAGAAAATTACAGATAAGAGAAAGTGTAAGATGTCAGAGAAAATTA
This sequence comes from Camellia granthamiana, assembly GCA_036172215.1. Classification (NCBI taxonomy): domain Eukaryota; kingdom Viridiplantae; phylum Streptophyta; class Magnoliopsida; order Ericales; family Theaceae; genus Camellia; species Camellia granthamiana. Next base: position 20,001,074 of record CM069916.1, on the reverse strand, counting down.
CAGATAAGAGAAAGTGTAAGATGTCAGAGAAAATTACAGATGAGGTAGAAAATTACAGATAAAAGAAACTGTAAGATGTCAGAGAAAATTACAAATGATGGAAAATTACAGAAAATTGGACATGCCAGAAGAAATTGGACATCAAAAATTAAATGTCAGAGAAAATCAACAAAGCATCATAAACATGGGATAGAAATTTTCAATAATTCTTAAAATTACAAATAGAAGTAAACATACCAGAGAAAATGAATGACAGAAAAGTAAACAAATTTAAACAATATTACAAATTGAAACTATTGTTTGAATAAATTTGTTTGAATATAATTACAAATTGAAAATTTCTCATAAGAAGACTGAGACAGTTTCTGTTTCTTGCTTGGTGTTTCTGGTGTTTCGGTGCTTTGACGTTTTGCCATTGCTAGACAATGATTAAAACATAAAGATTTCAACATTAAATCCCAGTGAAAAGTGAACATCCCAGAGAAAATTGGACATGTCAGAGAAAATTACAGATGAATTAGAAAATTACAGATAAGAGAAAGTGTAAGATGTCAGAGAAAATTACAGATAAGAGAAAGTGTAAGATGTCAGAGAAAATTACAGATGAGGTAGAAAATTACAGATAAAAGAAACTGTAAGATGTCAGAGAAAATTACAAATGATGGAAAATTACAGAAAATTGGACATGCCAGAAGAAATTGGACATCAAAAATTAAATGTCAGAGAAAATCAACAAAGCATCATAAACATGGGATAGAAATTTTCAATAATTCTTAAAATTACAAATAGAAGTAAACATACCAGAGAAAATGAATGACAGAGAAAAGTAAACATGGCAAGGCAAAGAAAATTTCCATTCCACAATTAGCAAGATAAAATAAATAAAGTATTGTAAACAATCCAGTGAAAATTACACCACATTGAAACCAAGAATTGAACAAAATAAACATACCAGAGATAAATACACATTTCGGAGGAAATTACACATTCTTGAGTAAATTTCCATTGCAGAGAAAATTTAAATTCATAATATTGAAATGCCAGAGAAATTTACATACACAACCAGAGGAAGTTAACCATGATAGAGATACACAAGGGGAGGAAAGTGATGTGATGTTTTGTCAGAGAAAATTATGAATACAGACAAACTTAGACAGAGCAAGAAAGTAATAAACATTCCAGAGAAAAATACATATTCCAGAGAAATTTTCAAAGCAGAGAAATTCATAGACAATCGCAGAAAAATGTTCAAAAATAAGATAAAAACACAGAGAAATATCTTTTTTTTTCAAAATACACATGTCAGAGAAGAAACATTCATTCCAGTCCAAAATAAACATGGCAGAAAGGGTGATACATTCATTCCTAAATACATATGTCAGATAAGAAACATTCAGTCCAGTCCAAAATACATGTTACAGAGAAATGTACAGAAACAAAATTAGAGAAACACGTTAAAAAATTAGATGAAAACACAGGAAATTGGTTTTTTCAAAATAAACATGGCATAGAAAACTGAAAGAAGAAACATACATCAAGCAAAAATCAGAGAAATTCAAATGCCAGAGAAATTTGGAGAAATAATCACACAAACATGTTCAAGAATAAGTTCAAAACACACAGAAATAACTTTTTCCAAATTCAGGTAGCTTTTTAAAACGAATGTGAAACCCTAATTTATGGAAGTTTAATATAAAATGCAATTAACTGTGTTTCCAGAGAAAATCTAGTTGTAGAAAAACTTACCAGAGTTAGGATGAAACTTTGAATGAGGAGCTGATATGGCCTGAGATGGAGATGCGACGTCACGAAGGTGGACGGAGATGACGATGAGCAGTGAAAACGAAGCTCTAAGGAAGGTCAGAGAAATTTTTGAGGAAGGAATGGGATTGATTTGTGCAGAAGAGAACGAAACTCCAATATCGATCGTGAAGATGATGTTGAAACCCTAAATTTGATGTTCTTGTGTTCGTGAAAATGGTGGATGCTTGGAATGAACTCAGACGTTGGAAGTAGTATCGTTTCTGTGTTGATTTCGGCGAGGGTATTTTGGTCCAGAAAAATAATTAAAAACGCGCGCCAAGTAGCTCAGGGACCTCATACATCACTATTTTTTTGGATGTCCTTTAGCCTCTAAATTAGTATTATTAGGGAGCTGTAAAAAAATTCCCCTTTAAAAAAATTAAAATATATATATATATATTTATAATGTAGTCTAAATAGGCCATGTTTGTTTGGGTGAACATGAGTTTGGGATTGGATTAATAGTCCAATAAAATTATTAATCCGATTTTTTATTAAACAATTGAAATACGGACTAACAATCCATCCAGATATGTTATCCTACATATGATAGACTATTCAATCCCACAGACAGGGGTACGATATAAATTAGATGACTAAACCAAAGTCTAGACTATTAGTCTTTCCTTATAATCTTACATCAATCCAAACATAAGATAGGATACACAATTCAAAGGAATTCGTAATTCTAAAACTATTAATCATGAAAATATTAATCTAATCTAACAGAGTCTGTCCAAACAAACATAGCCATATATTGTGTCTAGAGAGATTGTAGCATAGGGGGGACAATGCGAGGGACCTTAGAAATCCGGAACGGCAAAGGAGAGACAGAAGGAGGGGAAATTATTTATTGTCTCGGGTATAAATTTAGGTTTTATTCTAATCTTAGTATTATTGATTGGAATTGTAAATTTTACTACTTATTTGTCTCCTTTGAAAAGACAAAAAGACACTTAAATGATGTGAAGTAATGCTCCTCAAGCAATAAATAATTTCAGTAGAAGGCGACCATTTTGGACAATCATTTCCATTTGCTGCCTTTCTTACCCAAGTCTGTTTGTTGCCACTGTACGGGGCTAGAAATACAGTGACGTTCTTTCTTTGCAATTTTCTAAATTAATTTTTTTTTTGTCTTACTAAATTTTTTTATTTTTTGAATACACTTAAATTAAATATATCTAAAAAATTAAATATTTATAAAAAAAAATGTATTTAAAAAAATCAATAAATACAAAAAATATAAAAAATAAAAAAACACTACATTTTTGTAATTTTTTTGTATTTTTACCATTTAGTTAATTTTTTAAAGATTTTTTTTACAAATATTATATTTTTTAATTGTATTTATATTAAGTGTATCTAAAAAATAAAATATTTATTTAAAATATTTAAAAATTCGCTAAAAATAAAAAATATGAAAAATAAAAAACTTAATTAAAAAAATTAGAATCAAATAATGTAATGAGCAATGGTAGAGGGCCACAAAATCAGTGACTCAAATAGCTTAAAACTGTCAAAATTACCAAAAATTAGAATCAAATAATGTAATGAGCAATGTACTGATTTTGTGGCCCTCAAATATTTTTCTAATATAATTGCTAGTCATAAGGAGAGAGACCCAGGGGAAGATTTGAACTCGGCTGGGTCTAGGGTCTAGAGTCTAGAGGAGTAAAACCCTGGGTGGGCCAAGCCGTAAAAACTAAAGGCCTTGAATTTGACTAATTTAAACAGATTAATGTTTAAGTTTGAAAACAGATATATGCACAATTTAACCTGGGCATTGGATTGTCAAAAAATAATTAAGAAGCAGTGCTACACAGAATTTAATTACAAAATATATTTTTTTATGATCGGATGTAAAGGTCAGTTTACGTGCACTTCGATTAATTTCGGGATCTATGCAAATTGTTCCCTCTATATGAATTGGGCAAAGCCTGCGGACGCGATCTCAAAGAATTGATATCACCTAATGAAAGTTGCATCTGAAACCTGAAAAGGACACATTCTCAAGCCTCAAGTTGCACCCACTAAACCAAAAAATTCTACACTATATGATACCCATGTGAGAATTCTGTAAATCTTTTAGTAATTTTCTTAGGATTTGTTGCATTTCTGTTTTGGTAAATAAAAAAATTATTCAATGTGTTTTTGAGCAGATATATGCAGTGGTTCAATTTAATAATTATTGGTCTAGACAGTAAATTTTATTATTTTTATATTGATATTTTGGTAAACGACGCGATAAATGAATGATATCAACACATAATAATTTTTTTCTTAAATTTCGTCATGTGATTTAATATAAATTTTATAGGGAGAGGATTGTCCTTAGGTAACAGTTCACTATGTGGACAGCCAACAATCTTCACCCTTGTATTTATGAACTATACATATCAAAAGGAGTGTTTTTGTACGAGACATTCCAAAATTTTTACATCATAAGACTTTTGTGTTCAATCATTTTTGAGGTTTCATTTGGAAATTAGTTAGAAAGTTAGGGCTATTTTGGGGAAACAAAAAAAAAAAAACTGGCTTTAGGAAAAAGTCAAAAGTTGGATTATTTGACCAAAAAATCATTTGGCAAGTTATAAATAAGTCAATTTTTAAAATTACGAAAATACCTTTCTGTGTATGGAAGAGAAATAAAGTGAAGTTGTAATTTCACAGGGGTAATATGGTCAATTTACCTCTTTACCTACTGATGTGATAACATATAAAAATAATTTTGAAAAAAATAAAAAAATAACTTTTTTCCATCTTCCCAATTGAATTTGGGCATAAGCCAAAAAAATAAGAAAATGAGCACCAAAAAAAAATGCTTATTTCTATCTTTCCAAAATACCTATTTATTATATAAAAACAATCTATAAAAATTATTGTTTTTGGCACATTCTTAATTTAAAAAAAAAATTAATTACTTTTTAAAAAGGCTAAAGTGGCTTTTTATACCAAGCATGAGCTTCTCAAATAAAAACTTATCTAACAAAATAAACTTTTAAGTTACAGCTAAACAAAATTATTTAGGAATCCTTTGGAAAGTGGTTTGGGTTTTTGACTTTTTAAATTTTTTTAGTTATTGTAGCCTGAGTTAAAAAATTTGGGCCAAGTTTGGCATCTCAAAATAAGTGTACTTATTTCATCTTTTTATCTTTTTTGGGTCACATCAATCAACATCTCCTCTCTACTTTTTTTACACATAATACAAAAAAAGTCAAAAAGTGCACTTATTTAGTCTTCCCAAACTTGGCCTTGGTTTAGGAAGGACTTTAAACTTTTTTAACCTTTTTGTGAGAGAAAAAATGGAATGATTATGAGTTAGATGTGATGTTTTGTCTTATTAGACTAAAAAGTTTTTTTTTTTTTTTTTTTGACTAAAATAGCCAAAAAAATCTCAACTTTTGCTTCCCAAACGAAGCCTTAGTTTTTAAAATTTTTAGACAAATACGAACAAGTGACATGGAAGTATTAGTTTACATGGAGATTTAAGTAAACTCTATTTTGAAATTTTATGAAAAAAAAAAAAAAAAAAAAAAAGAGAGAGGGAGACATTTGAAAATACAACAATGTTTGGTAGTTCAAATTTTCATGACCTGAATAGCTCGAATGTTTAAAAATGATGTTATTATAAGAGTAAAATAATGTCATTTTGATATATTCAAATCATTTAGATCATACAAATTCGAACTAGTGAAACATTTTTCTTGGAAATGACGATACATGGTTTTGGTGTCGGAAAGTGGAAATAGGAAAACTGCAAGAAAAGCAAGAATTGAGAAAGATGAGAAAAAAGGGTGTTTGGGTTTGGTTGACTTGCTTTGCTTATCCGGGTCGGGTATGAGTATGAAAGAGTGATTGTGGTAGAAGACAGAATAATGGGGTTGAGGGGAATGTCTCACTGTTTTGCATGCTCCTCCATTTCATATACCTTAAAACTCTCTCTCCTCTCTCTTCTCTCCTATCTCTCCTCTCTCTCTCTCTCTCAATCATCAACACCACCATCATCATAACAAATGTATGTCATGTCATGCATATGCCTTTATATGCATATAGGCCATGATATTTGGAGTTAGTTTTTTGTGATTTTTGATTTTCTTTAAGAGTTAAAAAATAATTCATGTTAGTGAACAAAATTGCTAGAATTCTTTTTTATATTGTGTTTGGTTGGGGGGTTTAGAGAGAGATTTGAAAAGAGAAATGAAAAATATAGGTGAAATGTGAATAAAACATGCCTATATTTCATCTAATTTCACACACATTTTCCCTTTCCCTTTTCAAATCCCTCTCCAAATTCCTCAACTAAACACAACATTAATGAAAAAATTGACACGACATTTTCCTTGTTACAAATTAGTATTTTTTTATTTTTTATTTTTTGACATGTTGAGAGTCATTCAAATTTAATTAGAGTTGTTCAAATTTGTTTTTAACTTGAGTTTGTTTTTCCAAATTCGATTTAAACTCAATAAATTGAACTCAAGCTAACTTTAATTGTTTGCAAATTGAAGTTTTTATTTTTTTTTTTATTTTAATAGGTAGAATAAAAGCAAGTAACTTGCAATAATAAGACAACAAATAATTTTTTTACTAGAATGACCTAACAACATAACAAAGTATTGTAGTTCCTCAACCAAAAAAAATATATATTGTAGCATATTTAAGATGACATAATATATACTTAGAAAAGTAGAGATAGAGGACAAGGTTACAAATGAGAAAGAATAGATTAGATTTTGTATACGGAAGATATGAGATATATATTTTAATTAATCTAACAGCGTGTATAATTTCAATGTAATTTAATGATCTATATTTTATATATACATATTTAATATGTTAATATTATATATAATTCAAGTTTTAAATTGTCCATACATCTATTGAAATCTAACCCAAAATCCTTATAAGTAATGTACAAGTAATAGCATTCATTAGTACACACTCGTTTTTCGTTGTGATGTACCAAATCTAAGACAAAGAATTAAAAAACAAAAAGGTATATGTTTGTGCACTAAGTGTTAACCCTGTAGAGATTGAGTTTTCAAATAAAATATAAAAAAATTAAAATCTACACATATATAAGAAAAATTTAGGCTGCATTTTTACCCATTGTTTTGTGTGTGTTGTTGTTGTTTAGAATTTTCAAAAATTAATTTCACACTCATTTTTGAAAAATTTTTCTAAGGTGAGAAAATTTAGGCTAACCAGTCGTCCTTCCAGACGTTCGGCCGGTTAATCGAAATAGTGCCTTTTTTTTTTTTTTTACAATTGACACCTGCTATTTTTTATATGTTAAATAAAAAAAATTTGAAATTTTTTAAATTTTTTTGTGAGTTTTGAATAGAATTTTGAGTTGTGTATTTGGTTATGAGTTGTAAGTTTTTGTATTAAATATCATATGTTACATCAAAAATTTCTCACTCTTTTCAAAACTCATTCACCAAACAAATTTTCCACACTCAAATCATAATTTCAAAACTCACAAACTCAAAATATAACTTTATTCTTAGATCATATTTAGAAACTCTATCAAACGCTACCTTAAATTCTTAACTTCTCACTAAAATACAATAACTCAGGTAGCAGTGTAACGGCATGAAGACCTCCAGCAACCAGGGGTGGGCCCGGGCCGTTTGGGTTCATTTGGGCCCAAGCCTAATTCGAGACCCTGGAATTGGGCCTGTGCCATCATTTTTGAAGCCCCGCCCTGCCCGTGACTCGGTCCATCAGCCCGCTCAAGGCCCACTCAAGGCCCGACCCGAGACCCGGTCCACCTGAGGCCCAGTGTATTTTTTAGTGGAACATAATAAAATTTTAGTAGGAAAAAAAATAAAAAAAATGTTTAGACCCGCCCAAGCCTGAGCCCAACCCCGGGCCCACCAACCAGCCCAAGGCCCGAATACGTCCTAGGCCTAGGCCTAATTTTTTGGCTTGTGGGTTGGGCTAACCTAGCCTAAATTTTGATGGGAGCCTGCGAGGCCCGACATAGGCCAGGCCACATTTACACTCCTAATCAGGGGTAATTTGAGAAGCTAGTTAAGAGTTAATCTTTAACTTTTAATTCATTTTGAGTGACACTATCTTTCACATTTTTTACATATAAAAAGATTAAAAAGAATCAAAAAATTAATTTTTAACCAACTTTCTAAATCACCCCTCAATCTGACGGTTTATACGTCAACTCCAAACACGAGTTCTTGACATCTTTGGTATTGTAAAAGAAAAGAAAATATCAATTCTTAAACATATCATGACATCATTAGTTGAAAAAAGGAAGCATTTATATATTAGTCTTCATGACTTTGAAAATTTGAGCTCGATATCCACTAAACTTACCATTCATGGATCAAGTTGCGTTCATAACCGGCTTGTACTATGGAATAAGAAAATGGGAAATTTTATTTCTACACATTTGATTAGTTTAATGCACATATTTTCTTAATATATATATTTATTAATTAATTTTCTCCATTCATATATCAAAAATTACAATTATATCTTTCATTCATAATTATTGTATACACACTACTTAACCCTCATTTCCACACACTTTTGATTTATCCAATTTTCACATTTGCAGATTTATGGTTTTGAAGACCCAGTGTTTCTTTCTGTTTTTTCCAGTTTTGGGTTTCTAAATGTTCTTATTAATTTGGATTCTGTATCTAGCTTTTGTTATTTTGCATAAAAATGAAGGAATTGGAAGATAATACAATGGTTCATTGTGAATTAGTTTTACATTCCTGATAAATTGAATTAGCTGAGCCAAACGAGGCTGCCCATTGGACTGCAAAAAGCCTTTCTTAATGGCACCTTGCCAATTTACTAGGTCTCTAATCCCCCTTTAGCTTTCTGTCATGCTTTATAGTTTTAATAGATCTTCTCTGCTCTTTCGTTCAAAAACAATACATATATATATATATATGTTATAGGGACGTGTTTGATGGATTAAGAAATGAAAAGAGAAGAAAAAATTTTTGAAAAAAACAAATCTAAGATCAAAATGTGTATATTGATATTTTTTTGTTCTTAAAAGATGTGTAGAGAGAGTTTTTTCATATAATGTTATAGGTGTTGGATATCTATTATAGTCATTTAATTTAGGATATAATTGTCATTAAATTAAAATTTCATTAAATGTGTGCCCTGAGTTAATTAAGTGTGTAGAAATAAGAATTTTCCTAAGAAAATATATATCATTTAAGAATGGGTAAATTACACTAACACCCCCTGAGATTTATGTTTATTACAGTTCTCCTCCTCACATTTAAAAAATTACACTGACCCCCTTTGTTAATTTAATTTTATGTATGATGATCATTACAGTAAGGGGGAGAACTGTTATGAAACTTTAAACCTCAGAGCACAATCTGTAATGAAACTTTAAACCTCAGGGAAAGGGATGCAATTTTCAAAAGGTGAAGGGAAAAACTGTAATAAATATAAACCTCAGGAGGTGCCAATGTAATTTACCTTTTAAGAATTTATTTGAGATGATCTAAATAAGTATATTTTTTAATTTTTTATAAAAAGGATGTGCAATATAGTAGAAAATTGATGCAAACAAATAAGAAATAATGTAATCTAAATAAGATTTTTTAAAATATGTGTTAAAGTAACACATGCCAAACAACCCCCAAATCCAATTTATATCAAACTTGATTAAACCATTTGAAACCGATCTTGAAATAATATAAATTTTAAGACCGTCCACTCAATCCTGTATATACAATATATTGTTTATTTATTTATTTTTATACAAAATTTGGTGGACTATTAAATGAATTTGGCTATTTTTATTTTTTATTATTTTATTATGTAACTAAATAATAATATAAAATTTTAAATCAATAGTTAATAATTGAGTGGGTCTAAGTTAAAATTTCTCATTTTAAATTTAAGCTAAAAAATAAGTAGCTCAAAATCTTTAATTAAAATGCTTATTTTAAATTTTAAAAAATATCTTATTAAATTCAACGAAATGGACAGATCACCAAGTAAGTGGCCACCTCTAATTCTAAGTCAAGAACAAGAAAAAGAGCATTATCAAATTTTCCAAAACAAGCAAAATTCTCTATATTATATATATATATACTATTTTCAAATCACAAATTGGTCTTCCTTAAAATTGGCCACCTTTCAAAGGTTTGAAAGTGAAGTTGTGACAAATTGATTGGTTAAAAACTTAATGGCAGACCAAATTCAGTGCCTTTTTCAATTTCCCCACTTCCAAGCATTCAAATGCAGACTTATTAGAAAAACAGTTTTTTATACGTTCTTCTCATTCTTGTACACTTTTTCCATTATATTAAAGTCATGACATGAGTGCAATATTCAATATATAGACAGATTCTAACTTATGAGATAAGGTAGCATGCCAAAACAGTTGCTTCACTTACAATGTTAAAGCTGTCAATATCAAAAACTTAAAAGCCATCAGGTTTAAGGGTCGGCATTGGCTAAGTTGGAGCAAGTTGTGAAAGTAGTGCTTAAGCCTATTCACGAGTTAAAGTTTAATGAGTTTTTTTTATTCAGCAATGCTAGGTATCATGAAAAATCTTTCATGAAAATAGTCATAAAAGATTTGTGATCTTTGAAGAGCAATACTAGGTATCATGAAAAAAATTTCATGAAAATGATCATGAAAGATTTATGACTCTTGGATTACACTTAAAATAAAGCACCACACACTAATCAAGGTAATCCAAGGGTCATAATTCTTTCATGATCATTTTCATGAAAGTTTTTTCATGATCCCTAACTTTTCTCATCTTTGAATTACAATTATAATAAAGCACCGCACACTAATTAAGGTAATCTAAGAGTCACAAATTTTTCATGATCATTTTCATGAAAAAAATTTCATAATCCCTAACATTTCTCTTTTTTATTGACCAAGTCAGGCTAATTTGTGGGTCAAAATCTTAAATTCAAGCCTTATTAAGACTAACTCGTGAGCAAGTTAATGGGCTATCTTTTGCACCACGGGCTTAGTCTAATCAAGTGAGATAAACCCTATATTTTTAAATTTTTTCTATTTTTTAATATTTTTTTATCGAACTTATGGACTAGGCTAATAGACAAGCCAAAGGATTGTGTAGGCAAGTTCGGATAGCATATTGACAAACAAGCTTACAGAACGGGCTAGATTTCAAACTCCAAACCCAACCCAAGCCTCATTTAACCAATTGAGGGCTCTTTTGGGGAAGTATAAAAACGCCTGGTTGGTGTTGGAGAGCAAAACGCACAGTTGCGTTTTTTGATTCATTTGGCAAGTAGAAAAAGTAGGTTAGGAAATTACATAATTACCCTCAATATTTATATTTTATGGATTTGGTTTAAATGTAATTTTTTTAAGTTTGGTGGGGTTATTTTAGTCATTTTGGTGTGATGTGACACCATAAATAAATATTAATTAAAAAAAAAATAACTTTTTACCAACTTCTCAAATCACTCTCAGAAATCTTGGTTAAAAACAAAAAAATTGATTTTTACCACATTCCCAAAATAGGCCTGAGTTAACTTCAATTGATTGGGTGAGCTTGACTAAGATAAAGGCATTTGGAATTGATAAAATACAGGAAAATTCATTGACATGTAAAGTTAAATTTATGAAATTACATCCTCTGTTAATGTTATTAATTTGATAAACCAACTAGGATGTTCTTGAAATTGTCAAAAATCTCAATAAAATCAATAAGATTTATACTTTTTTATGAAATTTGCTTGAATACTGGAATCAACCACCAAATTTTTTTCCCACTCAAATTTGATAAGATCCATTTTATTTTTTTTATTTACCCTTTTTTTTGGTCTTCATATGATCCAACCTAAAATGCATGCACTTTCGAGTAAAAAAGCTTACATATATGACTCTGGCTATGTTTAACATGGTTTTAATAAGATAAAATATTACATTTAAATTATAATTATTTTATTTTTTATTTTATAAAAATAAAAAAAAAACTTATCCTAAACGAAACGTTTTAATTCTAAATTAAAATAATCAAAAAATTAAAAAGAAAAAAAGTCAATCCACATTCTAAACGAAGGATCTAGCTGGGATGGACTTACAATACAATACATACCATGTATCTATGTATGCCTCTCTGTGCTGATGCATGTATGTGATTAACGCGCATCATCAGTTTGGTTAACCCAACCAACATACGGTGCACATACGGTATAGGAAGGCACGCGGAGAGTAGATAGTGGAGGGCAGAGGTGCGAAAAAAGAGAAGAAAAACTGTCCCAGTGGGCCGGACAGGGACCGGGGCGTGAGCCGACAAGGAGCTGTTGGGGCCCATAAAAGCGGCTGAAAAATCGAGACTGGGCCCACTCTCGATTCACGGCCCCACCTGTGTTGGCTCCGATGAGGTGCCTGCGCATTTATGGTTACTTTTAATTTTAAAGGGTTGTTGGAGAAATGCCAATATAGCATTTCTATTTTTTTATTTTTTTAAAAATCATATTAATTATATATTTTTTATACATATTTTTATAAAAATTTTAAAAAATATAATTATTTTACATTTCCCAACAATCACTAAAGAAGTGCTTGGGAAGAGATTTTTTAAGTTTTATTGGGCTAAAATAATATTAAAAGATAAAATATTATATTAAATTTATAATCATATCTTTTTAAAATAAAATATATTTTTTAACTTAATAAGATAAAATATCACATCTAAATTATAATTATTTTATTTTTTTCTTACAAAAATTAAAAAGTCAAAAAACCTATTTCAAACGAGACCTTTTAATCACAAACTAAAATAATTAAAATTTTAAAATTTTAAAAAATCAACTTACATCTCATACTAATCTTAAAATAGCTAAAAATTAAAATAATCTACTGTCTAAGGCCCCGTTTTGAAACAGCTTAATTTAGTAATTTTTTGACTATTTGATTAAAATCTGAGCTAAAAAAAATTAGTATGTTTGAGATGATTTTTTGACTTTTTACGAAAAGATGTGCAAAAAGTAGAGAGAAAATAGAATTTTTGACTTTTTAATATAAGTTATTAACTTTTTGACTAATTTAATAATTTTTTAATTTTTTAAGGAGGGTTCCAAACAAGGCCTAAATATCAAATGTGAAAAGCCCGAATATTCGGCGGCGCAACTTTTATCATCGGCATGTGTCTTATCAACCAAAAAGAATATTAACGATCGTGATCGAATGTGTGGGTCCCTTTTCTTTTCTGAACAATCAATTTTCTTACGCTTCCCCTCGGGAGCGTGTGTTCCACGCTCCAAAGTACTCAAATAAAATGTTCACTTTTACTTGCGCATGTTTAATTGCCCAATCATATGTCAGATATAAATTATTTTCATTTCTGATCATATTAAATGGTTAGGATTGATTATAAGAAAATTTATTATAAATTTTATTTTAAGTAAGAGAAATACTTTAGACCATTAATTAGTAGTGGCTCTAACCCATTGTCACAGTATTTTTTTTTTTTTTTTTTCAATTGTCACCTCATTAGTGGTGGGATTAGTGATACCAAATTAATGGTCTATAGCATTGCTCTTTAAGTAATGGCAATCTATTTAGTTCTAAGAATTTTTTAATAGATCAATTAGTTCAATTAATTTTGAAAAGGTAAATTAGTATATTATGTGAAAATTAGATTTACAATTATATTATTATTTCTAGGACTTTTCTTAAGTGTGCAACTCACTTACGGTTGCACACCATATGCAACCTCACAAAAGGTGTAAGTGTAAGTATAAGGTGTAAGTGTAAGGTGTAAGATGTAAGTGGGTTGCACACCATATGCAACCTCAAAAAAGGTGTAAGTATAAGGTGTAATTTTAAGTATAAGGTGTAAGTGTAAGGTGTAAGGTGTAAGGTGTAAGTTGCACACCATAACAAGACCCTTATTTCTATTATATTTCTTTCTTCTTTATTTATTTTTTCTTTTTTTTTTTTGTTTGTGCTAGAAAAAGTAAGATACACAATCTATGATAAATCAAATTTAGGATTAATTTTTATATTAAAATTTTTTTATTTGGAAAACATTTCAAAAAGTATACAAAAATGACTTGAAATATGAGATTCTTCAAACATTCCAAAAATATGTGAGATTCTTCAAGCATTTCAAAAAGAGTACAAAAATTCTTTAGTAAGTTTTGGGCAAATATTTAATTTCAAACTATAACACTCCAATATAACAATTAAACGTAACATTTCAAAAAAACTTCTTTGTATACTTTTTTCAAACATAACACTTTCATATAACACTCTCAAAAAACTCCTTAGTGTAATACTCTAATGTAACACTTCAAAAAAAGGATATGAGATTCCTCAAACCATTCCAAAACGAGTACAAAAGTTCCTTAGTAAACTTTGGACAAATATATAATTTCAAACTATGAGTATGTTTGGAAAAAGTATACTAAGGACTTTTTTAATGTTACATTTGAGATTATATTGATTAGAGTGTCACGTAAGAATGGCAACAGGCCAGGACGGGGCCGGGGATTACACTCCCCATTCTTGATCCCCGAAAAAATCCTCCTCCCCGACCCTGACCCCAATCCCCAACAGGGAACCCATCACTCCCCTCTCGCGCCCTAACGGGGATCGGGTTTCCCCAACCCCGAAATATCCCTGATCCTTTTTTTTTTTTTTTTTGAATTTTGAATTTTGAATTTTGTTCGACACAAGAAGAAGAAGAAAAAAAATGTTTTATCATGTTTCATCATCGTCAACCAAAAACAAGTCTAAAAGCTTTGATCTATCAAATTTCTACAAAATCCCCAAATTCAACCTAAAATTGCACAAAAAACAAACAATTTTGCAATGTGTCATTAGTTCTCGAATCCTAAAAATCAAAATTATCTAAAAAAAGAGGTAGATTTGTGATTTTTTACTTATTGCGATGAAAATCAGGGTGTTCTTGATGAGATGGGCTTGGATTTGCCGCCGTCAACGTCATCTTCTCGAACTCAGATAGACAAGTGAATGTGAGTTGTGAGAGACGAAGGGGATGAGGACAAAACGATGACGTCCTCGATCTCCGACCGCCGCAACCAGATCTTCAAAATCTGAGCTCGACTCTCATTGTCGGATGGCGAAGGCAATAGTAGAGCAGCTGTGAGAGAGTAAGGAGAGATGAGCTACGATCAACTCTCATCGTGAAAATGGCAGAGGCAGTAGTGGAGTAATGGGTGAGAGAGAAAAGGGAGATGAGCTACGAAGAGAGAGAGAGAGAGAGAGAGAGAGAGAGAGAGAGAGATGAGAGACGGCGTCAGGTTGTATATGTGTTTTAGGGTTTGGTTTATATATATATATATATATATAAAGGTATAATAGTAATTTCACATCAGGGGAAACAGGGACGGGCCTGGGGCCGGGCCCGAGGCTGAGCCCGGGGCTGGGAACGTATCATTGTCCTCAGGCCCGACACGTCAGGGGTATTTTTTGAGAAAAAAACCATTCTAATCGGGATCGGAGGGCCGGGTTCAAATTGCCATCCCTAGTGTCGCGTTTGGGAAAAGTACATTGAGAAGTGTTTTTTTTTTTGTGTTACATTGGAATGTTACATTTGAAAAAATACACTAAAGATTTTTTTTGAAATGTTACATTATTACGTTTAGAAAAAGTATACTAAAGAGTTTTTTAGTATATTACAATAAAGTGTTACATTTTTTTTCGTAATGTGGGATTTGTTCTACAATGAGAAAAAGTCCAAAACCTCTATAATGCGGATTGCCCAAATATATAATTTTATATTTGGAGAAACTCTATCTTTTTGTGTAATTTTCCCTTTAACAAGACCTTTTGAGTTCATAAGAAAAGAAAGAGGACAAACGTGACTTTGATTTTGTTAATTGAGAAATAAAATAATTTATTTATTTTTAATCTCTAATCTCTTATGATTAGATTAGCAATCCCACTTGGCTCATAAAAATATTAACCGAATTCTTTGAAGGAGAAATAACACTACACTGCAACTTTTTTTAAAAAAATTTACAAATAAATGAAAAAAATTGTCAACTTTAATAATTAAAGTTATAATTTTTTTATGAATTTATAAATATTTTGTAAAAATACCACTTATTTGTAATTTTCCCTTCTTTGAAAGGTATTCTTAATTTCATTCATTTGTAAATCAATATGAAAAATATGAGTTTGATTAGCATCAATGGTGAATTTTGGGTAGGTATTTGAAATAAACAATAAATATTTTAATTAAAATTGTTAAAAACATATAGATCATATGTTGACTAATGTTCTTCCTCATTCTATATTTTTAGTCCGCTCAACCCATTGGTTTAAAACTGCTAAATATCTTGCTCTAAAATAAATAAATAAATAAAATTTTCTAATATCCAATCAGATTGCCAGTTTTGAGGATGAGCAAGATGTTGAGTCAAAAAAATTCTCAATCCGTCTAGAGTGACACCAAAACCAACTCAAACCACCCTGCACACACTCTGCACAATGACTAGGTTTCTATTCAATTGGGCTCCCTCCAAAACAGGAAAGACCATGATCTAGCCAACCTTCCACCCAACATTCTAATGTTTGTCAATAATCAATTAAATGAAAACAAATAAATAAACAAACAAACAAGAGATTGTAGAGTTTTGCAGCAAATTCAAGTCAGATGCCACATCACTTTGTAAACAAAGTTTGCAGAGATTTTTTTTCCCAGTCAACAATCGTAAGCATTTCAAACTAAGAATCTAAAGAAATATTGCAAGATCTTTTGGTAATTTTCCCAGGGCTCAAATACCAAACGCCGGCAACATTTCTAGCAATCAAGCATTCAAATTTATATTATACGTGACTTTACATCTCAAAACAAAATTGTAAAATAATACAAATAGAAAGAAATGAAGTGAGAAAACTCAATTGCAGAACACGTCGTCTGAATCATTCACCTATTTAGCATTTATGTAGTCAATGAGGCGTCGATCAAGCTCAAAATGCCGGCAAAGAAGTTTCTGCAAGACATAATCCAGGGATTCACTATTAAAATATCACTACTTCATGGGAAGAACAGTTTTCTCAACTCCTTTAAAAACTTGAATGAGGCCTTCTTCAAAAAATTATTTGGGAAGATATTTTTCTTTTTATGTTAAAATGCAAAATTACTAATTACATTCAAGTTTACAACATTCAATTCCCAAGACAAATTTAAACCAGCAATATAATCTTTTACAAAACATTCAAGATAAAGACAGCTCTCCCTACTTCATTAAGTGTTGGTGTGATTGCAAACTTGCAGTAACAATGAATTATATTAGCGCATCACAGGTTTCTTCTCTTCCATCAATTAAACATTACTTGTGTATGTGCTATATGAAACATGGCAGACAGAACTTACTACAAATACAGTAAGCTATGTGCACCTCTAAGCATGCACTCATTAAGAGATAGCAGGATGCAAACCAACATGAATAAGAACAGTTGCTTCAAGATCATAATTCAATTAACAAAAAAGTACTAAACCCAAGCCACATGGAACATACTGAGCTATATGATTTTTTTGAGGATACCTTTGTTATAGGAGGATTAGAAGCTAAATCCACCTCAGGAAAGCGTGTAACCTCCACTGCATTCTCGAACAATATATACGTTGGAAGTTTTTCGTTGCTCCCTACAAGTACCACTCCCCAAATTTAAACGTATCAAAAGGAAAAAATGGCATTCATAGAACAATTTTTTCAATGTAAGAAATTGAGACATCATATGATAGTTAGAAAGTGAAACTACCTAGAGAGATTCCATACTTCTCTGCAGCATTGGGAAAGAGGCCAAGATCAACTATCCCAAAAGATAAATTTTTGTTTGAGTATCTGTTAAAAGAAACCATAAGCCGAAAAAAAAAAAAAAAAAAAAAAAAAAAAAACTCCTAATGACAGCTATATTAGGCTGTGTTTGGTTCATGGATTTGGATAGGGATTTGGAAAGGGAAAGGGGGAGAAGGTGCGTTAAATGAAGTTATATTTCATTTACATTTCACCTACATTTTCACTTTCCTTTTCCAAATCCCTATCCAAATCCATGAATCAAACACAGCGTTAGAGTAACAATAATACTAATCAGAAATCCTTGGTGCCTCAAATTGAGCTATCTCGAATGGCTCGAATTTGTGTTCACCGGTCGAGCGACTGGACAACCCGCCAGACGACCGAACGAAACACTTGTCTACCGCGATTGTCACCTTGTCGACTGCGGCTGTCAGCCTTTTTGCCGGACGACCGGCAAAATGAAATTCGAGCCATTCGAGGCAAACTCAAATTCGAGATACGTAGCATTGCTTATTAAGGTAAATGAACAAGGACCAAAAGCATATTTTCAAGAAAATGCGAATGTGATACTTTTTGCTTTCAAAACTTGCACAAGCTACGGAAAAAGTTTTCCCATTTTCACTCTTGTGCATACTAAGGCAAAACACTTACGTAATTGACAATTCAGGAAAGAACCGACTGGTGTGAACGCAAGTAGATGAAGACAATGCACGAAATTCTACCTGTTAATAATCGAAAATGTCAGTAACTTGAAAAGGAAAATAGAAAAAACAAGTGTGTCATGTGTGATACAATAATATGGCAACATTCTGCATGTCATGCTACAAAGGTCAGAGAGTAATGCATATTATTCCCAATAATGTCCTGTGACAATCTCCCAGATCTTTCTGTTAGCTAAATCATAGACTATGGAGAAAGAAAAATGGCAAAACATCGAGGTGAACCCGCTTAACAAACTGGGCCAGCTGGAAGGCAATTGGGTAAAGAACCAATAGAAACTATTGGCCATCTGAGGCATCATTTATTTTAGATTATACTGAAAACTTGATACATGCACATCGACTTCTACAAGTGTGATCCTATTACCTACTTATGTTTACAGAATAACAATCTAATTATGCAATGACACGGACCCAAACAACTGGATATTGCAGTTCAAGCAACAAACACAAAAAAAAAACATATTTCCCATCAAATCTTTTTGAGAACTTCTTTTATACAATGATTATTAACAATTGTCAACATTAGTGAAAGCTAGTGACAATCCATTAAGATTATTTTCAAAGAAGAAAGAGAAAAACAGCCATCGTCTTAAGATTGGTAAGCATAAAAGTATGCAATTAAGTGTCCATAGGCTGAAGTATGATGACATGACGACTGCCTAAATGGTCAGGCCAGGCAAGCACCTATTTAGTTTTTACACAACCACCAAATGACTTACACACCCAAAGAGCCCCATTAAGAGAATGCGAGAACAATTAGCCAATAACTGGATAGTGATTACTAGAATCAAAAGTAGAAACATGGAAAACTGAAGCTCAAAGCCTGATCTAACAAGTGTAAGTAAAACACCAAATGGGAATAGAAATTTATTGAGCAACTTCCATTAAGAAAAAATAAAACACTAGTTTAGGAAGCGAAGGGATGGGCAAGTTAGCGAAAAAATATCAAGCACTATAAGAGTTAACCTTTGCAAAATAATCAAAGAACGTGTTCCCCCTCAGTGTTAAATTTTCATAATGTTTCACGGTGTTCCTAAAAAGTAGTTCCCTACAACATTTAGTAATTTTATCCCAGCTATGGAAACATGCACCCAAGACTAACTTTCCATCCAAGAATGAACCAGAGTCATGCAAAAGGCTTGCTGGCAGCTCGTAGAAGATGTCAATATTGGCCTGGCTAATGAAATTAAGCTTCAGTAGACAGAAGTGTACAAAGGAAAAAAAATTTATCCCCATGTGAAACACTTAGGATGATGCTGGTGCGTAACTTATCTTTCAAAGTCCTCTCTCTCTCTCTCTCTCTCTCTCTCTCTCTCAAACACACACACACACACACACACACACACACACACACACACACACAATGATAACAGATTTCCTCAACTATTTCATGCCATTATCTTCCCCAAGGTTACAATCTCATTCTCCAAAGGTTTAGTATTTTTGTCTGAGGCATAGGTGTCAGACAGTTATTATGCCGCATTAATTGGATCAATGGTTGAAATGGAATACTCAAGTTATTTCACTTACTAATGTATATGGAAGTAGCATACTAACTAATTTAAGTCAAATAGATTCTTCTGACAATGTGCATCTGTCTGTGTGAAACTATTTACATTTAACATGCGCTTGTTTTAGGGACCTCTACAATTGGAAGTAACTAAAAAGCAAACACATTTATACTGTAAATCATGATAATTAGAATTCCAATAACAAGTCAACAGAACCAAACTAGCCAGAATCTTGATGTGTTCCCCTCAGTCAGCAAAGCTTCCAACTGCAACGGAGTTAATTGATTTGAAGTACCTATAAAAACCCAGAAGAAAAAAAATAAAAACATTTGCAGTCATCATATCGAATATAGTCATTGCTTTGTCTCATAAAATGCACTTGATTTCAGAGAAACTTTTAGAGACCTTTGAATAGGTTTTTGGTGTATAGTTTCCTTATACTTTTTGTACATGGTTTGCACCCTGTTGGTGCCTCTTCTTAATAAAATCTTAATATTTATATTAAAATTAGAAAATGAGAGGAAGCCAAAACATAATTCATTTCATACCTAGTCCTTGGTAGGCAGGTTGTTGAGTCAAGATATATATAACTGCCAGAAGAAAAAAAAATGCAATGGGCTCAAAATCATCATACCAAATACTATCATCCGACTCACATTTACTAACCAAAAAATCGTCCTAAGTTTAGCATTGCTTTTCAATTAAAATTGAACACAAGCTATTTACAGCATGTTGTAAAATAAGAGATGATTTAAAATGTATTGATGTAAGAAACATGGAAAGAGCCATGTGAATACAAGATTCCATACAATTTTACCTTGTACCACTAGAAGGCATACAAGTATTTGGTCTTTAAGAAACTTTACTATCAAGAAGATATAATAAAATATACATGTGAAACCTTCTTGCGTGAGTCTTAACAACAAAAAACAGCACGATAGATTAAATGCTCTGTACTTTAAATGATTTTTTTTTTTGAAAAAAAACAAAGAAGGTATCCATATTACTCATGAAGTGTAGAAGTTCTCCTCATCAAAAGATTTGAATAACACACTAGTCAGTAGGGCCTACCCAGAAATACCAACGTGTACCAGAGAGCCAAGTGGTAATCCATGACTAAAGCAATGCCAACAAGAAAAATCTGAAAATATAGACCTCCAATTAGAACATAGATAAAGAAGCATCACAATTAAGGGATAACTACAAGAAAAGTCGGCGTCACATGATCTTCAAAGCATAATTACAATATTACATAAAAACTTACAAAGGCTTTCAAAATCAACTCAACAAAAATTCCTCCTGATACTACCAAGAGAACCACTAACACTCAATGCATGAGGCTCTTGCTAAAGCGGTGTTTGAATAAGGTTAAACATGTAAATGTAGTACAAAAAAACTTCAAACTATGGTGCATCACAAATAAGTAAACATGTATTTTACCAAATAGCAATCAAACACATAATATGCTGCACATATCTGTGTATTATCACTGAAACTGTGCAGAAGTAAGAATTAAGCTGTTAAAAAGAGGGCCACCTTAGCGAAAAAGAGAGTATCTGCAATGAAGGCCTCCCATGCCTCCACTTTCACCATCTGCCACAGACAAACAAATTGAAGACAAAAAATTAGAGCCACTTCTTACCAACTGTGTTTGAACTATATGTAAACCAAAATATACAAAAGATTTGAAATATTAGTGTTTTCCTACAAAGATATTAGGTTTGTTCATCCATGACAGAATATGGCAGTTTCAAAACAGGTTAATAGGCCAATCATCTCTTATTGCCATTCTATTGAGCTCCGCCATGATGTGACATAAGCAAATATAGCATAAGTTCAACTTTGGTGAAATTTCTCTTTCTCAAAAAAAAAAAAAAAACTTGCTTAAAGTAAGCAAAATCATTGATGAGATCAATAATTTGTTGATCGGAATGTTCCCACATATATTTATGAGTTCTGAAAAATTATGAACTAATCAGTGGATACAGGCTACATCCCCATGAACACGAGAAGAAATTCTCTATAGCCAAATGTTACCATTATCACTTCAGAGCAAATTGCCCATTCAAACTTACAGGTAGCACCATAATTGACATTCAACAAAAAGGTAGTACTATAAGAACCAACCTACGTATCCAAATGATATGCACAATCATCATATAAAGATTTATAAGAGCATCTCCGATTCTTACTCTCTTTTTTCATCAAATTCGAGTGAAAATTGGCCAAAAGCTTGATTTGATATGGAACACTCCAATCCTACTCTCTTTTTCCATCAATCATTTTTTTTTTTTTTTTGTTGAAAAATTTCAAACTTATCCTAAAAAACCTGTTTTTAACCATTTTCTATGAAAGAAAACCAACTCCAATCCTTACTGTTTCTAAAATTTCATCAAATTTCAGTAAAAATATAAATGTTGGTAGTTTGGTGAAGCACTTAGTCATTTTTTTTATATATCAAATATGAATGAATTGATGAAGGTAAAGGGGAAATTGAAAAAAATACACCTTGACAACAGTCAATACAGAAAATGCAAGAGCTGCTTGATTTTCCTGAGAAACAAACATCAATAGATGAAATTTTAGGAACATTTAGGTTAAAAGAACACACAAATTGAAAGAAAGCATGAACTTATTGAAGAGGTGTGTATATACCCGATGAAGAAGATGAGAGGAAAAGTGAGGGGAGATGAATTGGGAGGCGGAGCAGCGAACGGGGATGTAAGAGAAGAAAGCGAGGAAGTGGAAGAGGTAGTACGGCTCTGACACCACTTGGTTCAACATTGTGATCGGATCGTAGTAATTATTCTCCATTTTCTCGCTGTATGCTGTGCTTCCAGCTGGTACGATTTCTAGGGTTTCATAGATCGAATTCCAAGCTTTTCCTCAATTTCTTGGCGATTCCGGAAAATGATTTCTGTGCAGCTCTCAGATATGAAGCCCGTGTTTTCCCTGCCATTTTCGGAACCCGAACCCGAAGGTTGATGGGCCGTTCGGTCCTTTATTTATTTATTTTTTATTTTTTTTACCCCCAACCGTAGGGTGTATCTATTTGAACATCTCATTTCATCTTGAGGCACATAGGGATGACAATTTAAAATCGACTCGACGGGAACCCGACCCCCCGTTCCCGATAAGAATGATTTTTTTTTTTAAAAATACTCCCGACGGGTCGGAAATGGTATTTAAATTTGAATCCCCGATTAAATTCGGGCCGGGGACGGGGATCACCTTCACAGGCCCGGCCCCGGCCCGATTCCCCGACTGTTTCTCCCCGAAATAAAACCCCTCCCACTAATCTATTATATATCTATTATATTAATAAAACCCCCCTCCCTATCTATTTTATATCTATTATATAGTTCTCAAAGTTCCCAAATCACATCTCAGATCTGATCTCTCTCTCTTCTCTCTCACTCTCTCTCTCTCTCTCTCTCTCTTCACTCCACAGACTGCTAAGCAGTCGGCTCCTCCTCTCATCGCCGACCACCACCGCCGTCCACCTTGCACCACCACCACCACAGCGTCTCTCACCACCACCGCGTCTCGCACCGCCGATCAAATTTTTTTTTTTTGGTTTTCAGATCTGGTTCAAATCTGTCTCAGATCTGTTTCACAAATTTCAGATCTGTTTCAGATCTGTCTCATTACACGGCGGTTGAGGTGGCGACTCCGTTATCACCGAATAATAACTTGATTTCGGCAGTGATCGTAGTGCAGAGGCAGTTGAGCAAGCTGAAGAAGAAAACTGAAGGAGCTCTATTTTTAGTTTTTTGTTTTGGTCCACCAAAGGAAATTATAGTGTAATTTCTATTCTTTGTATAGAGGAGCTCAAATTTCTATTTTCAATTTTTTCAGATTTATATCTATTATATAGTTGTAATATTTTCTATTCTTTGTTAATTTCTTGAATATTCCATTGATTATATTGGATTTGATTTGGTGGACTTTACACAAATTTCAAATCTAATTTACATAGTTGTTGTATTTTCTGAAGGTTTTTTTTTTTTGTTTTGGCTGGGGAATGTTCGGGGTCCGGGAAACCCGATCCCCGTTAGGGGGCCGGAGCGGGGGCGGTGATGGCTTCCCCGTCGGGGATCGGGGCCGGGGCCGGAGCCGGGGGAAATTTGACCATCGGGGATCGGGGACGGGGAGTGTGATCCCCGGCCCCGCCCCGCCCCGTTGCCATTCCTAAAGGCACACCATTAATTAGTTTATTTTTTATTACAATATTAATCTAATGTAAAATGACCACAAAGAAAAAAGGATTATGATACACACCTTATGTAATACACACCAATTACTCATTGCACAATACACCCAATTTCGATTTTTTATTTTTCACTAAATACACACTATCAATTTTTAAATATTCCCAAAATATCCTCACCTTCTCTAACCATAACCATAACCCTAACCCGAACTCTACCCCGCAACTGCCACCGCCATTAACCATTGCTGTCAACCATCCTACCTCTTCCTGCCGCCGTTACCCTCCAACTAACAACATCCCTTTTTTTGTTTCCATCCCCAATCCATTTGCGTTCTTGCCATGGCAGCAACTCGTGTTGCTCTTTCCTTCATTGCTGACATTGCAACTCATAATAAAATTTGTGTTGTGTGGATTGAGAAATTTGTATGAATGTTAAAAATGTAATTGACTAGAAGGATAAATATGTAATAATTTTTTTTAAGGAAATAGAAGATTAAAGATTGTAGGTGCAGTCTGTGAGTGAGTAAGGGTAAAGATGTAAGATTGTGGGTGGGGTGTGTGAGTAAGGGTAAAGATGAAAGGTTGTAGTGTGTATTGAGAAAATTTCTTATTTATCAAATTATTAAAGATGTGCCTTAAGTAGTGGTATACTTTTAGATGAAATGTGGTGTGTAAATAGAGGCACCCTCAACCATAACATTAAACAACAATAGTTGGTGGCTCGAAATTCAATGGCTTGAATGGCTCGAAACTGTCAAAACGACGTCGTTTTGGGCGCAAAACGACGTCCTTTCGGCAGTTTCGAGCCATTTGAGCCACTGATTTTGTGGCCCTCAAACATTTTCAACATTAAATTAGGGGTGGGTACGGGCTGGTTATGGTCACGGAATCTCTAATTCGTCATCCGTCTGCCAGATTGGTAGATTTGAGAAAATCAATCAGCATCCGTCCACCAATCCAACGGATGTGGATTCAACGGATTAACGAATAAATGCGAATCCGTTTAGCGATTTAAAATTTTATAAATTTTCAATGTAATTCAACTTGTGCACTTCCTCAAAAAAATAAAAGTATTACAGTCAATGACTTAAAAAAATATTACAATCACTACATAAATCATCCAAAGAAATAAAGTTTAAAACTTTAGAATATTACAATCACTGCATGCCTTATCCATATAAAGTATTACAATCTGTGATTTTTAAAATATAAAAATAATTCAAACCATCAAAACCATGAACAGAGCAGTAGTAGAGATTGTATGCCTCTATATTGTTACATCTATATCTGTTTTTGAAAACAAAAACTAACCAGCATGTATCATCTTTTTTATTTATTATTTTTAGAGTTAGATTTAAAAACAAAAAAATATAGATAAATAATATATTTATTTTTTTCAATTCAAAAAATATATTCAAGTTGAAAACTATTTTTCAACAGAATATTTAAATTCTTTTTCAATTGAAAACACAAACAAAGTATCTAAACAAATTAAAAACACAAGTCTTACAAATTACTAGGGGTTTTTTTGGTTTGGCGGTTCGGTTGCGGTCAAAGGAACCTCAAATCCATCATCTGTCCAAAACTAGGCGAATTGGAAAAAATCAATCAGTAACTGTCCGCTCGTGTCACGACCCAAACCTGCCCCTAAGAGCTTACTGTCGCAACCGGCCAGTAATCCTTGGATTACCAAAGGCCTCTGGACAAAATTACAAAATATAAGGGGCCGCGGAAGCAAATATATAAAACTTATATAGTCCATTGAGCTGTGCAGACATACATGGGACATATAATTTTAAACTTTCTAAACACACTTGTGACGTCATAAAAAGACATTAGTCATACATCATTCCAATAGACAGATGAAACAAAAGTGGGACTTAGCCCAACGTATTATACCAAGAAGAAAACAGGTCTTAAAAGCTTGAACCACAAAAACTTGAACCACAAAAACTTGACTTCTCAAAGGGAACCTCCCCGGGAGACATAGTGACTGACTGACCCAACTCCTCCAGGCAACAACTTAGGCCTGGTCACGTGCCTGCTCACCTACATACATAACATAAACAGTAAACGAAAGCCCAGTGAATAATAACTGAGTAAAGGGTTAAATCAATTGTCCCATAACTAATTCAGTAAACAGAAACAGATATATATGCATGTTCTTGTTTGAAACATGAACAGAAATCAGAGTTCATACTTAATCTTATATAGTACATCCGTTTGCGCTAATAGATCACATACAGAGTATCAATGGTCATACTTGTCAGTTCCATATAGGAACCTCTGGTCGGGTATGAATAACTTGTCAATTCTATAAAGGAACCTCCAGACCGAGAACAGATAACTTGTCAATTCCATAAAGGAACCTCCAGCCGGATACAGATAACTTGTCAGTTCCATATAGGAACCTCCGGATCGAGAACAGATAACTTACTTGTCAGAAATAGGGCAATCATTCATTGTACATAATATATAACATGTTATAAAACAGATCTTATTCCATATATAGAAAATAAATAAAGTTGAACATAGTTTTACTAAGTTATTACTCACAGATGGCTCCGAAAGCAGACAGATAGACAAAGTAAGCAAATCAGATATCTTGTGGCGTGTAACCTACACAGTTATAGAAAGAATACGTACTGAAATACACATCCCAAATCATGAACTTAGTTTGTTCTTATCTTGGTATGTTTCTGCTTCTTATCCTCATTATTATGTCTTAATCTTGGCCTAGGAGTGCTCAGGATGTAATGAGGATGCCAAAATACTTTTGAAAACACCTAACAAAACTTGCTGAAAACAGGGGTCTTGCTCAAGTGCAACTTCTTTTGCTTGAGCGGACATGCAAAAATGTGAGAGGTCGCTCGAGCATAACTTCGGTCGCTTGAGCGGTCTGTAAACTCTGTAAAAGTACTGGTTGTTTGGTTTTTCTGCTCGACGCTCGCTCGAGCATGAGACTCAAGTCCTCACTCGAGCTCAACTCTTGTTGCTCGAGCAGTCTGGAAAAATAGGAAACTTCTGGAAGCATGAATTTTATGATCGAGCCAACTATTTGTCACTCGAGCAGAAGTGCAAAACACGGAGTGGTCGTTCGAGCGCAGGATCTGTCGTTCGAGCGGAGAGCAGAATTCTGGGATTTCCAAATTGCTCTTCCCAGCTCAAAACTTAAATTCAAACCAACAAAACACATTTTCTTGGGCCCAAAACTTGAGGAAACACATGCAAACTTGTAAAATACGATGAATCAAGGATTATTTCATGAAATTATGGCCCAAAAGCTTTCCAATTGCTCAAAATTCAACTTGAAGCTTATGAGTATAATATGGACATGGCATGTATGAATTGTTATGAACTTAAACTTTCCAAAACATGATCAATTAAGATCAAATGGTAAGAAATGTGGTGAAAACTCAAAACAAAATCAAGATAGACACATGCATGTGAGATTTGTTTGAAATTCAAACTCCAAATGTGATGAAAATGTATGCATACAAGGAATTCATCTTCTTAAGCTCAATTCTCATGTTAATTCACCCATCACACTTGATTTCATGTAATAACTAACTAAATTACAAACTATGACGTAGAAATTCTTACATTAGAAGCTTAATTGTGTCCTAGATGCCCAAATGGTCGAGTCAATTAGTTCAACACCTTGAATTTCTAGTAATTCTCATTTTTCCTTGCTGATCTCACTTGCTCTCTCTCTCTCTCTCTCTCTCTCTCTCTCTCTCTCCACGTTTGAGTCCAAAAGATGAGAAATGAAAGTGTAACTAATAGCCTTAAGTCATCAAATTGCCTTATATAGGCTTAGTTTAAGAAGTTTAATTAACAACTAATTAATTGACATTATTATATTCTAATCATTTGGTTCCGAATCAAATTTCAATTAAATCTACCATAATGTTCTAAAAATTCCAACTAACACATAATTCAAGTCAATTTCGTGATCGGATGCCGATAAGGCCTTTAATTCACAAATCGAAACAGAAACATAAACAGATATTTCTACGACAGACAGATAGAAACACAAATAATGAAATGCACATGTAATTAACTCAGGATTTCATCTTAATTACTTATTTGGCATACTTAATCATGGCTTAATAGTTAATCATGGGTCGGGGTTGTTACAGCCTTCCCTCCTTAAAGAGTTTGGTCTTTCAAACTCAAATTACTTTCGTTTGGGAAGAACATTGGGTCCAATGGAAATAAATCCGAATATCTCTTCATCATATCTTCTTCCATCTTCCATGTTGCATATGTCCCTCTGTGGTTTTGCCTATCCACTTTTACCAATGGAATTTCTTTGTTCCTCAATCTTTTGATTTGGCGGTTCACAATCTGAATTAGCCTCTCTTCGTACGTATAGTCATCATTCAATAGTACATGTGTTGGTTCGATAACATGTAATGGATCTCTCAAATAATCCCGTAACATTGAGACGTGAAAAGACATTATGCATATGTTCCATGACCGGTAGCAAGGCTACCCGATACGTCACTGGGTTAATCTTCTCAAGAATCTTATATGGCCCCACATATCTCGGTGCTAGCTTGCCCTTTACATCAAACCGCGTTTGTCCTTTCATAGGAGTTACTTTGATAAATACATGATCCCTTACTTCATATTCCCGGTCTCTTCTTCAGACGTCTGCATAACTCTTTTGGCGGCTTTATGCAGTTTTCAATCGCTGCTAAATAAATTTCACATTTTCAATTGTCTCTTGCACTAGTTCTGGTCCCAACAATGGTCTGTCACCTACCTCGGCCCAACAGATCAGGGAACGATATTTCCTCCCATACAAAGCTTCATAGGGAGCCACACCGATACTCGAATGGTAGTTGTTGTTGTACACAAACTCGGCCAATGATAAGTAGGTTTCCCAATTACCTTGGAAATCTAGGGCACACATTCGAAGCATATCTTCTAAAGTTTAATTGGTTCGTTCAGTTTGGCCGTTTGTCTGTGGGTGGTAGGCATTACTCATCCGCAGTTCAGTTTCCAAAGCCTGTTGCAAACTCTGCCAAAACCTTGACGTGAACTTCGAATCTCTACGTAGACACCCCATTTTGACCGGCCCTAAGACTTGGGCGCTTTCTTTTGAACACCTGATGATGAAAATTGGAATATGTTAGTTTATGAATTTCTCAGCAAAAAAATCAAATTGAAACTTTAATCCCAAACCTCACCCATTTTGGCCAAATTATCAATTTGTAGTATTTTATAATTTTATGTGTGTGAACATATTTTTAGGTGGTTCTATATAAATTGGTACATTTTAGATATTTTGATAAATAGAACATAATAAAAAATAATAGAGTATGGTCAGGATATTTTTGGGACGAAGATATCATTATGAGGATGAGTTTGGTGGGATATATTATGAAGATAGCAAGTGAAGATGTTTTGATAGTGCAGGATATATAATTGGAGCAAATGTTCAAAGTTAATGACTCTCTCTCTCGTGGGGCATGAGAGAGGAACTTTATTTGAGCAAAAGAAAATACACACACATAGGGTGGGCTCTCTCTTTCTTTTCACAATGAGGGGTTAGTGGCAAAGTTGTATGGATTGATTATTGATGGTGGGGGAGGATAAAAATATGACACTAAAAGCACATGCATGGGGACATTATATCTATCTCTCTCTCTGGGTGTTAAATTCGGTGGGAGTAGGGTTCAAAGGTAGGTGGAGAATATTGAAAAGAGAGGAGAGCAGGTGAGATGGTAGAAAGGATAATACACAGAGAGCCATATGCAAAAATCTCGGCGCTCCCTTTCAGCAAGAAAACACAGAGCTACACACAGAGGGGAAGAGCAAAAACACATAGCTGGTCTCTCTCTCTTCCTCTCTCACGGGGTTGATAAAGGATCAATTTGTTTTCCAAAACACAAAGACACATACACATTGAAGAATAAAAAAAAAAGGGATACACACACAGCACACACAACACACTGATACACACACATATACACACACACACACACACTGATATACATCACACACACATACACGGCACACACACAAAAGCGGGGGAGGGGTAGCTGTTCAGAGCTGTCTCTTCTCCCTCTCAGCATTTCTTTCTCTCTTCTATCACACACAGATACACGCATGCATGATCTTTCTCTCTCTCTCTCTCTCTCTCTCTCTCAATTCCATATAACTTATACATATATGTATATCCGGATGGAGGGCTAGAATAAAAAGATAACAGTCTCTGCACTGAGCTACCCCCACCGCTCTTCCGTCTTCCTCGGTGTTGATGTTGGCACCGACAGCGCCCGCATAGGTCTGTTTGATGATAATGGAAAACTTCTAGGTTCTGCTAGCAGCCTAATACAGATTTGGAAGGAGAGTGATTATGTTGAGCAATCTTCAACTGATATTTGGCATGCAATCTATGTGGCCGTGAAATCAGCATGTTCCCTTGCAAATTTATTGGGGAAGAAGTAATGGGTTTGGGATTTGTCGTTGTTGTGTATTCTGAAGGCTCCCCTGTTTCAGTTTCTTGGAGTGGTGATTCAGGGAGAAATGTGATAATATGGATGGACCATAGAGCTATAAAACAAGTTGAGAGGATAAATTCATGTAACCCAATAGTATTACAGTACTATGGTGGTGCTCTTTCTCTTGAAATGCAACCACCTAAGATGGGGCCCTCCATTGAAGATGCTCAACATGAGTACATGGGCTGGATTTATATATATCATAATATTTGCTGATAAGTTGCAAGTGGGTTATTGGGCCCACGGTAATTTGCTGGTGTGTAGGCCTGCTGGGTTGAAGATAAATGGTAATGGCCAGAGGTTTTCAACATTAGGTTTCATAATTTTGGGCTTACTTGTTGGGCTCAAATTTCATTGGAGAAAATGAGTGGAATGCGCCAGTGGACTATTGAGTTGGGTTATTAATTGTGGACAGTTTGTTTTCCCAAAGTATATGAAGTTCTTTATTTTATTTTTATTTTGAGTATTTGTGAGGATTTTATTTTATTTATCTCCTTCAGGTCTGTAATATTTAAAGTGTTATAATAATTCTCCACCCCGTTTCTTTTTATCCCGTTCTTTAATCGCTTTCCCTACTGTACATATGTATATAGCTGACATGCTATGCATATCTATGCTTTGTATCTATGATTCATGCCTAGATCCGGCTAAATTTGTATCTTTGTGCTTTAATTGATTCTTATATGATTTTGTGTGTTATCGCATGTATTGCAATGTTTCACATGTCATGTTTTAGAAGCCGGATCTTTAGAAGCATTCTTGTGTATGAATTGTATTAGGATTTGTATATAGGATCATGCATATTTTACTAACTTTGTTTTGTAGCTTGTTCGCAGGACGTCAGTAAATATGTGAGTTTTTATACTTTAGCATTCCACTTGTACATAATTTTCTTATTATGTTTAGCACCCTACTGTAGACGTCCCCGAACGTTCCGGGAGGGAATCCTGTTTTGTTCATTGGGGCTCACTATAGTTCAAAACTCAATGTCACGGTCCTGTATCTAATCTCGCAGAGTGCAATGCAAGACCGATGAATCATCAAAGAGTCCAAATCCGGCAAATCGTTTTTGAAAATAGATTTTTTTTAAAGAAGTGCCAAACATGGACTGTTTTGCCAGATACAGAGTCACCACCCAAATATTTTATTTTGGAAAATTTAGGAAACCCTGACTTGTTGCCTAAGGCCACGTGTCCGTCATCACCAAAGTTGCCTCGGCTCGGGAACTTGGGTACGATTGGGGAAGGTCACTTCGTGAGCACGCCCGCTCGCTCGATCAAAGATCGGCCTCTACTAACCATGATATCGAGTTTTGAAAACATTATGCGTTCTTATTCCGGTTATTAGCCTAGATTTACTATGTGATGCGCACAGCATACAAGTATAGACTGGGTCGCCTGAATTGGAACAAAACATCTCATATTTGTTTTTTAAAATGGTTTGCTACTCGCAAGTAGGCTAAGATGCAGGTTTTGCCACCCTCAGGTGGGCTTAGAAAAACATGATGATTTGCCACTCTCAAGTGGGCTTAAAACTCACAGTAAATGCATTATTCCAATTCAGATAATCCAACCTTCACCCACAGGCATTCAGGCAGATATATCACATAAGTACATAGCCTCATGGTAAGCATGCTATCATGGTAGTCACTCACACGCATGCAAGGATGCTAAAGCATAAACACTTACCGAGTACTCCAAACCAAAACAGAAACTAGTTAGTAATCAAATGCATGATCCTAGTTCATGTTAAGATGGCTAATGCAACATATGCAAAAATGCAACTAAGATAGGCTCGGCTATTCTAAAATGGCATATGAAATGCAACAATTGATACACGTATTCAACTCGGAATTGAAATACAATACAGTTAGTATGATGCGCCGAGCCCGGTGCATGCAATACAAATGAATGATGCAAACATGCAAGCATAAGTATGCTAATTGAAACATGCCCTAATCTAACCATCATAAGCTGGTAAATAAAAGGGAGAAAGACGTAGGGTTGGAAGACATACATCACACACACGCACACTTATTATAATTATGCCCTCGCTCGGAGGGTACGAATAAATAATACAGTATGAATAAATAATTACAGTCCGAATAAATAATTAAATATTACAAAACCCTAATTAATTAACAAATTAACTAGGAAAGCAAATAAATTAGCATGCAAGCTATATGAGGTGGACTGTCTCAGCTCTGTTCCGAATGATGAAAGATGCATGCATGCTCGAGTCGTCTAGCCGGGGAAATTCCTCGCGATGCCCCGATTTGCCTCTGTTTGTGATTAATCCCGGAATGCTGTGCAAAGCTCTAGAAGGCTGCTGATTTCTGGTTTGCTGCAACGGAAAGCAAGAAAGGGGCATGGCAAAGTATTTTCACATATGTATGCACACCTTGATCCTCGTGCCACCAATCACGCATCTCGATGCATGATGGCCAAGGAGTCGAATTGCACAACTCGATGTGAAATGAATGCACATGACAACACAACAAGGCCTAGACTCCATCATGGGTAATCCGGAGTGTCGGCGACCAGGAATTGAGACACGTTTCGTCACTTGGAATACGAAACGTCCCTCGTTTCCTGTGTTTGGGCTAACTCCTATCCCAAACACAATGCAATGAGATGGCATACACAATGCGACTAACATGCAACCTAGCATACGCAATGCTATGGACTAAAATGGCATACACAATGCACGTGACACAACATGGCATGCACAATGCACTAACATGCAACCTAGCATACGCAATGCTATGGACTAAAATGGCATACACAATGTAAGATGGACTTACACCAATATGAGTGGACCTCAGCCACACTCACATCAGTAGCCATATGATGGAAATAAGACAACCGAAATACATGCAAATATGCACGAATGCGAAGGACCGAACCTAAGGCATCAAATGCCACTCTACCAAAGCATGGCAAGGGATGAAAGATGGCCTACAAACATGCAATTTCTAGCTCTGGAATATGATGCACAATGGTCCCGAATCATGAAAATATGTCACACAATGCAAGCTAGATGGCTCGAATACCGAAACTAATGAAGTGCGTTACACTAGAGGTACACAAAGCAATGCACAAATGGTAAAACCAACCCCAAACAGACCCTAGGCAGGTCTGAAACAGTGGGGAAATGGCCTAAAATGATGGCTCGGAATGCAAAGAAATGGAGCTCATTCAATGGTCGGTAAATGTGGCATACAAGCCCGACTCTCAAACGCATTTAAAGAGTATAAAACATGGGAATATGGCATTCACATAAGCTCTGAAATATGATGTATAATGGCCCCAAAACAAGAAAACGCCTCAGTATATACATGCAATAGACCTCAAATCTCAAAGCTAGACAAGTGTATTGAACTACAAGCATGCAAAACAAACACCATTCAACCATGAGACCCAAAAATAGAGCTAGGGCAGTCCAAAATATGCACAAAATCAGTTTAAGGCAAGGCCAAAATGTGCTAGAATCAAGGGTCAACAAAGCATGCAAAGAAAGCTAGTGAACCATGATTTGCACTACAGCTATATGAAGCATATGAGAGCTCACCAAACCAGCCAAAAAATAGAAGCATGTCATGCCAAATAATGCCCAAAAACCCACTGAAACTCAGTCAATGCATGCAAGAATGATAGGCTCCTTTGGAGGGCCATGCAAGGGGTTGTTCTTCACATTTATGATGGACACACAAAATGGTAAAACAACCTCTGGATAGAGGTTATGAGGGTCTTAAAACTCATCAAAAATGGCCCAAAATGAAGCTAGAAAGCATGCAAGTAAAAGCCCCTTTGAAAGGCCTTGAATAGGATTGCTCTACACATGCATGATAGACACTTTATATGGCAAAATGGGCTCTGGACAGAGTTCATGCAGACCTTAAAACTCATCAAATAGGGCCTGAAACATGGCTTCAAAGTATGCAAAATGGAGCTCCTTTGTAAGACCAAAAGGGCCAACAAACAAGGCAGGGAGAGAGGGGGTCACCCCCCTCTGATTTTGGCTCTCAAAATAGTATGCTAGCCACTAAAAATCCACTGGATGTCAGTGGCTAGAAGGCTAAACAAAGCACAAAACCAAGGCCTAGATGCAAGGCTCAAAACAAGATGCAAACAAGCATGCAAGGGCGTAGACGACCCCCAACAGAAAAATGACCTTAAACAATCTTCAAGAGGAGCTCAAAATAAGACTTTTTTTAGTTTATGTCAAGGCTCGAAAATGCTTGCAAGTAAGGCTAAGATATGAAGCAAAATAAGCCTTAAAAGAAAGATGGAGCATACAAGGGGGTAGATGACCTCTAACAGAAAAATATCCTTAAACAAACTTCAAGAGGGACTCAAAATAAGACTTTTTTTAGTTTATTTCAAGGCTCGAAAATTCTTGCAAGTATAGATAAAAGATGGATCAAAACAATGCTCAAAAGGGGGAAAAATGGTTACCCTTGAAGACCAGCAGAAACCAGCAGCCTTTGGACCCAAAAACCCAACCTTGAACCTCTGAAAATACCCTCCAAGGACCTTAGGTTGATGATGGAAGTGTTAGGCTATGAGAGGTGGTCCAAAGGGGCCAAGAACCAAGCAATTTAGAGCTCAAAAGGGAGAGATATAAAGAGAGATATATTGTTTAGCCCTAGCAATTTTCTGAACCCTTTCAAGTGAGAGATATGGTTTCTCTTATAGAACAAAGGGTCTAAAGCTTCTCAAAGAAGCTTCAAACCAAGGGCCAAGATCCTCTATTGTATGGAGGATGCAGCAAATGCCTCCCAGCTGGCACAGCTGGAACACACTCACTGAGACAAACAGGATGGGAGCTGGCCGACCAGTTCAAGTGGTCGGCCGACCACTTGACCTGGTCGGCTGACCAGGTCAAAAGGGTCAAGGTGGTCGGCCACCTCCTAGGATGAAGCCACAGAAGTTAGCTTTCCAATGGCGCAAACCTTGCATTAAAATTCCATCTGTGCAAAAAGTTATGCCTGTTTTGGTGAAGCCGCATAGATTCGGTCCAACCGGATTGATCCCCTACTTCAACCAACCATATCTCTCCCATCCGAACTTGGCTTTAGAAGATTCTTGAGTGTGAAATGAAGCCCCGGAAGTCTCCTTTCCAACGGTAATGGCCTCGCATCTTAAATCCAAGTATGCAAATGAATAAGCTCGATTCAGCGAGGACTGCTATTCTCTCTCCTACCCGGATTCATGCCGAACCACTTTTGACCACCTAAGTGGTCTGCCATCTGATTTTCTGATTGGCCATGTGGCCACATTTAATCCCCAGAAGTTATCTTTCCAATGGCGCCAACCTTGCATCAAAATTCCTTCTGTGTAAAGAGTTATGCCCGTTTCGGTGAAGCCGCGCAGTTTTGGTCCTACCCGGATTCATGCCGAACTTCTCCCAAACTAGTTTTCTTCTCTTTTCTCCTCTTTTCTTCAACTCTAAATGCCTAAACAAGGTGTTTTGAAAGATTTTTCAAAAATTTCATCTCTCTTTCATTCATTTCCACTCTGTCCTTGCTCGGTTTACCGAAAAGCGCGACATATAACAAAATGCGAGCGTCGGAACATCGTACGAACTTTATTTTCAAAACATTTTGAAAGAGAGGGTTTCAAGGTCTAAAATATTTTGATCAAGATTGTTTTGGTCCAAAAAGGGGTATGAAGTTGAGATTTGGCTCTCCTTTTGCCGAAGAAATCGAACCTTTACACTGCACAACTTCCAACACCAAGTAAACCATCAGTCGCGTCCAAGTCTTAAGGGCGGTCAAAAATGAGGTGTCTACACCTACCATGTGGCTATTTGCTTACTTGATAAACTGCTTGAATACCTGTAGATGAAGGCTTGTTGCTTGAATTAGAATGATTCGATGAATGTACGTTTAAGCCTACTTTGTCAAGTGGCAAATTTACAAACTTTAAGCCCACTTTGTAGTGGCAAATTCACAAACTTTAAGTCCACTTGAGGTGGCAAATTCAAACCCTTTAAAAAACAAACATGAAATTGAATTGTTCTAATTTGAGCAAACTAGTCTATACTTTGTGTGCTTCACATAGTAAATTTTAGGATTTATTAACTAATCAGAACATGAACATATAAATAAAATAAAATTCATATCATGGTTTAGTAGCGGCCGATCTTTTGATATGGTGAGCGGGGGTGCTTAATTAATGACCTTCCCCCTTCATACCTAAGGTTTCGAGCCAAGCATCCTTGGCTACGACGAACAGTGGCCTTGGCACGAGTCATGGGTTTCCTAATTTCCCAAAAATATTAAGTGGCGATTCTGAGATCTGATGACGCAGTCCATTTTTGACAAAATTGTAATAAAATGGATTTCAATAAAAGTTGCCAAATTTGGACTCTGATCTACGTTTCACATTGCACTAGTGAGACTAGATCAAAGAGATATCGAGGGTCCGAACTGTTTAACGCGCGCAGTCCCCCCTAGGCATGTTACACTCTGCCAGATACAATGGATACCAACACACCATGTAACCTCACAATCTCATTCATATAAATGTTAGCCAATTTGTCCGCATTATAAATAGTTTTAACAAGCAAAAAATGGGTAGACTTAGTTAAACGGTCGACAATAACCCAAATAAAGTCCATACCTCGAGAGGAGCGAGGCAATCCAACAATAAAGTCCATCATGACGTGCTCCCATTTCCATTCCGATATTGGAAGCGGTTGAAGTAGTCTAGCGGGTCATTGATGTTCAGTTTTAACTTATTGGCAGTGCAAACATCTAGCCACAAAATTAGCAATGCTTTTCTTCATTCCAGGCCATCAAAAATTTTGTTTCAAATCATGGTACATCTTGGTATTCCCTGGATGCATAGCAAATGAGTCTCAGTCATGACTCGTTTTCTCAAATCCAGACAGTCCGATACGTAAAGTTTATTTTGAAATTTTAACACTTTATTATCAAGCGCAAATCCTGGCTTCGATTTTGAGTCAATTTCATCCATTATCTTTTTCAAAAACTCATCTTGCAGTTGTTTCTCTTTAATTTCTTCAATGATTGCAGGTTGGGCAAAGATAGCCGCTAAAATTACGCTCTGTTCACGCAACATAATTTCAATTTCATTCTTTTCCAAGTCATATAGCAACTCTCTCTGATCTGTAAGTAAGCATGACAAATTTCCCATTGACTTTCTACTCAAAGCGTCTACGACGGTATCAGCTTTTCCCGGATAGTACAAAATTTGTAGGTCATAATCCTTAATCAATTCAAGCCATCGTCTTTGTCTTATGTTGAGTTTCTTCTGAGTAAAGAAAATTTTAAACTTTTATGATCGGTATACACTTCACAAGTTAGGCCATACAGATAGTGACGCCAGATTTTCAAAGCAAAAACCATAGGCGAGTTCAAGGTCATGGATTGGATAATTCTTTTCATGAGGACGGAGTTGCCGAGAGGCATAAGCAATTACCTTCCCATTCTGTATTAACACACACCCCAAACCTTTGTAGAAAGCATCACTGTACATCTGAAACCCATCGATTCTGTTAGGCAAGGTCAGAATTGGTGCAGTTACCAGTTTAGTTTTCAATTCTCGGAAGGTTAGCTCCCATTGATCATTCAAATCAAATGGTACATTTTTCTATGTCAATTGTGTCAATGGCATAACAAATCTTGAGAAGTCTTTCACAAATCTTCTGTAGTAGCCAGCAAGCCCTGGAAAACTTCGAACTTCTGACACATTGGTTGGTCTAGGCCAGTCCACAATAGCTTCAATTTTTTGTGGGTCAACAGAGATACCCTCTTTGTTGATTACATGCCCCAAAAATACTACACTATCAAACCAAAATTCACATTTGGACAATTTTGCATACAATTTCCTTTCTCTCAGAATCTGCAAAACAGTTCTCAAATGATTATCATGCTCTTCCCTGCTTTTGGAGTAAATCAGTATATCATCAATAAATACGACAATAAACTCACAAGAAATTGTTTGAAAACTCTATTAATTAGGTCTATAAATGCTGCAGGTGCATTCGTTACCCTAAATGGCATGATTAAAAATTCATAATGCCCATATCTAGTTCAAAAAGCAGTTTTCTCAATGTCTTCTGCTTTCACTTTTAGCTGGTGATATCCAGATCTAAGGTCTATCTTGGAGAACACTTGTGCCACCTGAAGTTGGTCAAATAAGTCATCTATTCGAGGTAATGGGTACTTGTTCTTAACAATCACTTTGTTCAATTCCCAATAGTCTATACATAGCCTTAAATATCCGTCTTTCTTTTTAACAAATAGGACTGGAGCACCCCAAGGTGAAGTGCTCGGGCGGATAAACTTCTTGTCTAACAGTTCCTGAAGTTGAGTTTTCAATTCTTTCAATTCAGAAGTGGACATTCTGTATGGGGTTTTAGAAATTGGTTGTGTCCCGGGTACTACATTAATAGTGAACTCAATTTCTCTATCAATTAACTTTCCAAGTAGGTCATTAGGAAATACATTAGGAAATTCACAGAACATGGGAATTTTTTGCACATTAGCACTATCCGAAGATACGGTCAACACACAACACAAGTAGCCCCAACAACCTTTTCTTAACAATTTCCTCGCTTTCAGAAATGAAATCAACTATGGCGAAAGAACCACCCCATTTCCAGTAAAAACAAACTCAGGCATACCAGGTGGTCTAAACACAACAGATTTACTCACACAATCAATGGTGGCATAGTAGTTCGTCAACCAATCCATACCCATAATACAATCAAAATGATCAATGCTCAAATGTAGCAAATCAACGTAAAATGTCATATCACCCATCATAATATCACATGCTGGATATACATAAGCACATATTATAGAACCTCTAGATGGTATAGACACAGACATCAAACAGTTCATAGGCTCTAATGATCTAGTTAATTTTTGAGAAAAAACAAACGACACAAATGAATGTGTAGAACCGGAATCTATCAACACACAGGAATTCTAAGCACAGATAGAGATTATACCTAACACCACAGATTCAGTATGTTGTACGTCCCCAAATTCTAGTGCGAACACTCTTCCTTGCCCTAGCGTTTCATTCCCGGTGTTACCCCTGACATTAGTTCTTGCATTGGTCCTCATCGCAAGAACAGATCCAGCTGAACTTGCTGTCTAATGGTTAGCATTGTCAAATCTTAGTGGACAATCTTTAATCATGTGACCAGTCTTGCCACACCGAAAACAAGCACCAGATGCACGGTAGCACGTGCCTTTTTGCTTCCTACCACATTCTAAACAAACTGACATAGTGTGAGAACCCCGTATTTTTGCATATTAAATTATTTTGGTAATTATATTTAGCTACTTAAATTTTGTAATCAACATCCATAATTCAATTCCATAACAACATTTTGTGACGAATTTCTATAATTAACTTTGAATTATTTAATTAGTGCAATTTTTATCTTCATAGTATTATTATTATTGTTATTGTCGTCATCGTTGTTATTGTCACTTTTATGACTACATAAATCTAATTCTTAATATATATTATTTTTTATAATTGTTTTGTATAAATTTTTGCATTAATAATTTGTGTACAAGAAAATTAACCCATGGAGATTAATTAGTTCAATCTCAAATCTTTTAGTTACATATAATAATATTAAGTCAATTAATAGTGATTATTAAACTATAATAATATTATAATATTAAGTCAATTAATAGTGATTATTAAACTATTAAATTATAATGTTAATAACATCATGATTAATATCAATATTAAATTTCTTTAAATAAATTTATTTATCCTTATGTGATTAAATTTCTATATCTAAATACAGTTGTGAAATTTTTTAAACAACTAGTAACTAAGGCCAAGTTTGGGAACCCATGAAAAATCCAAAAAGCCAAAAAGTTACTCAAAAAGTTAAAAAGTTATCACTATTCACCAAAAGTAAAAAATTATGGCTGCATAACTCCCAATTCTAATTTTCCCCTACACACTAATTTATACAATTTTTTAATACATATTTTTCCATAAAAAGTCAAAAAATTAACCCAAACATCCATATTTTTTTCCTCAATTTTTTAGTCCAAAAAGACAAAAAGTGCACTTATGTAGGACACCCCAAACAACCCCTAAATTAATCAGAGGATAGTAGGGAGTAAAATATCTAGTGACTAAGTTATATATATTCATTGATTTTTATTTTGTATACAAAAAAAAAAAAAAAAAAAGAGGAGGAAATCAGATTTGTTTTGGGCAGAGGAATTCGGTTGTCTTTCTTCCCAAGAGGCTATTGTCAAAGCATGCCAAGGCATGCATAGAAGCATACTCTAAAGCCTATACATATAGATGATAATACCAAGCTAAGAGGCTGCTGTCAAAGCATGCCAAGGCATGCATAGAAGCATACTCTAAAGCCTATACATACAGATGATAATTCCAAGCCAAGAGGAAAAATAAAATAAAAATAAAAGAAATTGTCTCCAAGCTCCTACATATAGAGCACTATTCACCCCTTTTCATTTCCATGGCTGAGGAAAAGAAAAAGTGAGGAAAAGTAGAAAAGAAAAGAAAAAGAGGGGAAGAAGAGGGTGCTTGGTGGTTACCAATTCAAAACTAGTTTTGAGAATTGTTTGTAAAAGCTCTTGAGGTAGGAATACTTAACCTCTATCATTGTAACAAGCCCGCGGGGGACCTCGCTACAGCTCGGACTCGATTCGTGTCACGGTTCTAAATCTTGAACCAAAGAGTCCAAATCCGGCAAATCGTTTTGAGAAAACAGATTTTTAGAAAGAAGTGCCAAACATGGACTGCTTTCCCAGATACAGAGTTGCCACCTAAATATTTTATTTTGGGAAATTTAGGAAACCCTGACTCGTTGCCTAAGGCCACGTGTCCGTCATCACCAAAGTTGCCTCGGCTCGGGAACTTGGGTACGATTGGGGAAGGTCACTTCGTGAGCACCCCCGCTCGCCCGATCAAAGATCGGCCTCTACTAACCATGATATCAAGTTTTGAAAACATTATGCGTTCTTATTCTGGTTATTATCCTAGATTTACTATG
This sequence comes from Camellia granthamiana, assembly GCA_036172215.1. Classification (NCBI taxonomy): domain Eukaryota; kingdom Viridiplantae; phylum Streptophyta; class Magnoliopsida; order Ericales; family Theaceae; genus Camellia; species Camellia granthamiana. The sequence goes on along the minus strand of CM069916.1, from coordinate 19,959,505 downwards.
TGATGCGCACAGCATACAAGTATAGACTGGGTCGCCTGAATTGGAACGAAACATTTCATGTTTGTTTTTTTGAAAGATGGTTTGCTACTCGCAAGTAGGCTCAAAATGCAGATTTCGCCACCCTCAGGTGGGCTTAGAAAACATGGTTTTGTCACTATCTAGTGGGCTTAAAACTCACAGTCAATGCATTATTCCAATTCAGATAACCCAACCTTCACCCACAGGCATTCAAGCAGGTATATCACATAAGCATATAGCCTCATGGTAAGCATGCTATCATGGCAGTCACTCACACACATGCAAAGATGCTAAAGCATAAAACTTACCGAGTACTCCGAGCCAAAAAAGAAGCTAATTAGAAATCCATGCATGATCCTAAATATACAGAAATGCCTAATGCAACGCATGCAAAAATGCAACTATAGCAGGCTCGGCTACTCTAAACATGGCATATGAGATGCAACAGCTATCATGTATTCAACTTGGAATTGAAATACAAATGCAGTTAGTATGATGTGCCGAGCCCAGTGCATGCAAAACAGAATGAATGAATGCAACATGCTATCATACTGTATGCTAATTGAAACATGCCCTAATCTAACCATCATAAGCGGGTAAATAAAAAGGAAGAAAGACGTGGGGTTGGAAGACATACATCACACACACGCACACTTATTACAATTTTGCCCTCGCGCAGAGGGTCCGAAAGAATAATATACAGTCCCAAATGAATAAAAAATACAGTCTCAATAAATACAAAATCCTAATTAATTTACAAATTAATCTAGGAAAGTGGTAAACTAGCATGCAAGCTAGGAACTGCCTCGACTCCGCTCCGGATGATGGATGATGCATGTTTTGAGTTGCCTTGCGCGGAAATCCACTGCGATGCCCCGATTAGCCTCTGTTTGCAATTATTCTTGGAATGCGTGCCAAGCTCCGGAAGGCTGCTGATTCTTGATTCGCTGCAACAGAGAGCAAGAAAGGGACATGGCAATGTATTTTTACAAATGTATGAATGCCTCGATCCTCGTGCCACCAATCACACATCTAGATGCATGATGGCCGAGGAGTCGAATTGCACAACTCAATATGGAATGAATGCACATAAAAATACAACTAAGACCTAACTCCATCATGGACAATCCGGAGTGTCGGCGACTGGGGAATTGAGACACGTTCCGTCACTCGGAGTGCGAAACGTACCTCGTTTCCCGTGCTTGGGCTAACTCCTATCCCAAACACAGTGCAATATGCATGACATGCATGAATGCAATCCTAAAATTCAACCTAGCATACGCAATGCTATGAAATGGCATACACAATGCACGATGTAACATGGCATACACAATGCTCTAACATACAACCTAGCATACACAATGCTATGAAATGAAATGGCATACACAATGCATAATGGACTTATACCAACACAAGTGGACCTCAGCCACACTCACATAGGAGGCCATTAGATGAAAATGAGACACTCGAGATGTGTGCACGCGTGCACGCAAACCGAGGACCGAACCTAAGGCACCGAATGCCACTCTAACAAGACACATGGCAAGACATGGAATATGACATACTAGTATGCAAATTTCAGTAGCAAAAATTGATGCAAAACAGCCCCGAAACATGGCGAAAGTGCACCCGATGCATGAAATGAAACCCGAAATCCAAAATTAGGCACATGGAATGACTTATAGCTATACAAAGCATGCATTATTTGAACATGAAGCATGAAGACAGAAGCAAGGCAGTCCCAAAAAAATGCATATTTACAGTTTTAAGCAAGGCTAAACAGTGAACACAAATGGCGCTAAGCTAGCATACAAAAATGACCCTAAAATTGAGATAATAAAGCAAGTAGCAGCTGCTAGCCCCAAATGGCCGAGAGCCCTTCAACAAAGTTGAAGAGGGGCTCAAAAAATGGCATTTTACAGTTAGTGACCAAATCCAAAACAGTGCACAAGCAAGCCTAAAATACTATGCAAGATAAGGCCAAAAAAGAGGGCTTCAACACAAAGTATACAAAGGATGCCTCAAACAGCAAAATACCCTTAATGAAACATGAAGAGGGGGTCAAAATAAGGCTATTTACAGTTTGGACTAGAGCCCAAAAATGCAGAATGAAGGTTCGGGAGCCAAAACACGCAGTTCGGGGCCCCGAAAGTGGGCTGTTAGGCACCGGAAGTGGTGTCTGACCATGAAGTTCGTCTCTCGGACCACAGTGTCCCTCAAAAGGGAGGAAATAAGGTATGTGCCAAAAATTGGAGCAAACGGAGGTGGTTAAGCGGTCCCGAACCGAGGCATACGGCCGACAGCTCCGAAAAACCTAGAACCGGGCTCCAAACGGGAAAAATGGCCTACGACCACAAAACGTAGCCTACGGCCACTGAGAGATGGTCTACGAGACCTCTCCCTCCCTTCGGGAAGAGAAAACAGAGAAAACAGGGCCTGGTTCGCAAACCGAGGCAAGGCACAAAAGAGTCCAGAAGTCCGGGGGCAAGGCTCGCAGCCGGGACTCCGCAACCTCAGAACGAGCAAAATATGCAATATCACCGAGCGCTCAATCGGTGATGTCTAAGTCTTAAGGTCGGTCAAAAATGGGGTGTCTACAGTTGCCCCTCTTTGATAGAACTCGAAAGTCATAAGTGACGGGAGTGAATGTCAAAGCCCAGAGACGACCCATTTTTGACAAGGCCGAAGACTTAGACAAACAGGTGAGATAAACAGAGACGTGCCCGCAGGCAGGGGGGGCAAAATGCAACTGGCAATGCAAGACGCCGAAGGTGACTCAATGATCATACAAATGCAGCAAGCTGTAATGAAGCACATATTCACAATAGATGCAACAGTTTTAAGCAAGAATGCAAAGCAACAACTACATTTCATGCAGTTAAGAATGCGGAGAATCATTCAATTCTCGCCACGTCTCATACGGAGAAGATACAATACCTGCGCGGTTCGTCTGGTCGCACCAGCCTCAAATGAACCGTACATACAATATCATGCCTCATGGTGCTGGGGATCTCTCGCTTCTTCTTGGTCGAACCACAGGTGCTACTTTTCTCCCTGACTATGGTTGCAGCTTTCCCTATTCTCCAACAGGATGACAGACTAGGTTGATTCAGTATCCAGAATTGAGGCGCACACATATGCTATCTCAATCTATGGGGCTGCCATACAGATTTCAAGCCGAGGATATACCCCTGGATATTTAAACCAGACTTTAATCTCGGAAATTCTGAACCTTTGCGTTCTAGACAAGAGCCATTCGAACTCTAGTTTCCACCGTCTCAGTTGGTCTCCTAGGAACTCACCGCAAACACAGGCAGGTGGCTATACCAGACCACTGGAAGTCGTTCGGGCACGACAAACACCAAAGGAATTGCACCTTTAGAGGATTTAAGGTCTCCTAAACCAGAGAGTGCACAAGATAGTGCGATGAAATGCAAGTAAAATGCAAGTACGATGCGCAAAACAGCGTGAATGATGATGCAGGATTTAAGGTCTCCTTAGACCGGAGGATTTAAGGTCTCTTGGACCAGAGAGTGCACAAGACAGTGCGATGCAGAATGAATGCACAAAACAGTGCTAAACAGATGCACAAAATAGTGCGATGCTAAAGGTGTACAAAACAGTACGAGCAGGGTGAATGTACAAAATAGTGCGATACAGATAAGGTGCGCAAGATAGCGCGATGCAATGCACTAACAAGTACAGGTGAGATGCGCAAGATAGCGTGATAAAATGCATGCACAATGCAAGTAATGTGCACAAAATAGTGCGATGTGCAAAATAGCGCGAGTGAAATGTTATGCACTAACAAGTGCAGGTAGGACGCGCGAGATAGCGTAAATGATACAATGCACAAGATAGTGCGATATGCTAAACAGCGCGATTGATTTGAAATGCATAAGATAGTGCGATGTGATATGCAAAGCACAGGACAGTGCGATTGAGGTGCGCAAAATAGCGCGATGAATGCAATGCACAAGACAGTGCGATGGAGGTACGCAAAATAGCGCGAATGATAAACTGCACAAAACAGTGCGATTGAGGTGCGCAAAATAGCGCGAGTGATAAACTGCACAAAACAGTGCGATGCACAAAATAACGCGAATGTAAACTGCACAAAACAGTGCGATTGAGGTGCACAAAATAGCGCGAATGATAAACTGCACAGAACAGTGCGATGCACAAAATAGCACGAATGTAAGCTGCACAAAATAGTGCGATTGAGGTGCGCAAAATAGCGCGAATGACAAACTGCACAAAACAGTGCGATTGAGGTGCGCAAAATAGCGCGAGTGATAAACTGCACAGAACAGTGCGATGCGCAAAATAACGCGAATGATTAGAAATGCACAAAACAGTGCGATACGCTAAACAGCGCGAGTGATTTGAAATGCACAAGACAGTGCGATACGCTAAACAGCGCGATACGCTAAACAGCGTGAGTGATTTGAAATGCACAAGACAGTGCGATATGCTAAACAGCGTGATACGCTAAACAGCGCGAGTGATTTGAAATGCACAAGATAGTGCGAGTGAGATAAAATGCACAAGAAAGTGCGATAAAATGCATCTTCTATGCAAGTATGGGGGCATTTTTCATGCAAAAGATACGAGCATTTTCTATGCATGTATGGAAGCACGTTCTATGCAATATTGAAAGCAAGCATATTCTATGCATGAAACAAGCAAAGCATATTCTATGCGGAATCGAAAGCAAGCATATTCTATGCATGAATCATAACGACGCGCGGCACGCATGCAACAATAGTGTATATGAAAATTCACATTTTATGCAATAGAGGAGCATCAAATATGTACTCTGGTGCCTCTGATTTGCCTCTTAGAGGGCTTCGCAACACACTCAGCTCAAAAAGGGCACACCATGTTCATATTGGCGAGAGATGATATCTGCATGTGAAACCCTCGGGTGCTGCGTGGACTGCCATTCTGACTTGAAGCAGGCTTATACTTGGGGTCGAGATACACTCATACTCTAGAGAAACGGTGAGGCTTGAGAAGGTGCACCTGGAATGCAGTCTTGGATTTTGCTAAAGTTGAAACATGCTAAGATACTCCAAATTTTCCCTCTTTTCTTTTGCTTTGCAGTCTGGAACCTAAATAGCTTCAGATAGGTCCTGGTTTTACTGTTCTCACATGACCTGGGTTGAACCGTGCGGTTTTATGAAAGAACGAATCTTGTTTTGCACAAACGTGAAGAATGGCACAGCACTTTGAGCACAAAACGATTTTATTTTTGAAATTGAGAGATGAGTTTTCGACCAGGTATTGAGCCTACGACTGAACACAGCAAAACGACTCAACAAGGAAATAAAAGGCACACAACCTAGACACATCGAGTAACACTCGAAACAACTCAAAACAAGGATTGAGATAAAACAAAAAGACACGATACTCAGACGTGCACAGGGAGCCTGTTTCACCGGGGTAGTGTTTCTCACCCTTTCTCATTTGTGATTCTCACATCACTCTGGCACTCAATCTCTTATTTTCTGAAAAAGCCCTTTTCTCACTTTTTCTCTCATGGCACATCTCTCTATTCTTCAATCTCTCATTTGTTATCCCTCCCCTGGGTGGTTGATGGATAAACAGAAAGTTGCGGGGTCTTGCCCCTAGCATTCCGCTAGATTCTTCTTCTTGTTCACAACAGTGAGTTTCTTCCACAGAGGGGCCACACTACAATTGGGTGTGCAGCAAATCTGCAGCTGACATCGGTCGACGATGCTCTGCTGGGGAATTTGGACGTGATCAGACCTGTCCAGATGAGGGAGTGGAATATCTGGCCCCATTCCAGTTCGTGCTTCGCACTTGGCTTGATACCTCATTGCTTGGAGGATGTGAGAGCTTTCTGCCCTTTTGCTGTTAGCTTCAGTTGTGCCTTCTTCTGGCAGGTAGGGTGTCCTCCTTGGCAAGTATGTTGATAAAGGGGAAAAGACAGGGAACCTGACTCAACTGTGTCCCTAGTTCATCATTTTGACCATTTTTTGTTTTTGCTTTCTACTAAAACAGTTTTGACCAAAATGAGAGTTAGATCAACATGCTTGTTCGATTTTTGATTTAAAATCATGCAAGTTAGGCTATGAGCACTGAAAATTTTCCTTTTTTGGGTCCATGAAAAGGGTCCAGTTTTGGAAAAGATAGAATGATTTTTGAGAAAATAGTCAACCTCAGTAAAAATTCTCAAAAACTATTTTGCAAACGGCCATTGCTCAACGAGCATGAAACCTACTCCTGAGATGCGCAACCTCGGATCCAAAGGAAAACTGCCCCGTGCTTGAAGAGAGCTGCATGGCAACGGAAAGTTGCCCCTTGTTTGAACGGCACCGCGGCGCATTGAATGGCAACGGAAAGTTGCCCCTTGTTTGAATGGCGCCGCGGCACACTGAATGGCAACGAAGAGTTGCCCCTTGTTTGAATGGCGCCGCAGCACACTGAATGGCAACGGAAAGTTGCCCCTTGTTTGGATAGCACCGCGGTGCATTGTAGTCAGTCCTCAGAGTGACGAACACAACCAAATCCTCAGATACAGAGATGACAAAGATGACCAGAACCATCGCATGGACACAATCAAATTGAAGTGTTTTATGGCTGGACTTCAGGATGAAGTTGCCTACGTATCCCAAAGATGGGAATCAAGCCTTATGTAGTTTAGGGTTAAGGTACACTCGGGTATTAACCTCTCCTTTTTAGGCTCTAACTTTTGCCAAGGTGCCCGTCGCGGGTTTTCGACCTTGCGAGCTTTGTTCTTCTTTCTTTCTCTTTTCAATTCTTTTCTTGTTTTTTTTTTTTTTTGATATTCTTTTCTTTTTTTTGTTTTTTTGCATTTTTTCTTCTTTTTTTTTTTTTTTTTTTTGTTGTTGTTCTTTTTCTTCTTTTTCTTGCTCTAACTTTTGCCTGGGTCACCCTTCCGGGTTTTCGGCCCAGCGAGCCTCTCAAGGGTAAAAGTGTAGCTTGGTCCATGCCAAATGGTTGTAGGGTTTCGAAGCCATCCGTATCCAGGATAGTGGCTGTTGATTTGCAAGAGGACTCATCTTCAGCTCTTCGAGCATGTCTGATATCTTTGCCCCTAGTTCGAAGGGTACTTCTGTTCTAGCTTTGCAAGCTTCTTCTGATCTTCTGATCTTCTTGGTCCGACTTTCCTGGCCTCTTGTTCGAGGGCTGCTTCAAATCTGGCCACACAGGCCTCACATCGTAGTTGACCGTTGAACCTTCTGAATTCAAGTTCAAGGTTTGGAAGCGAAGGGGTTGAGTCTCGAGGCTGAGAGCGATCCTAGGCTGCACAATCTCAAGAGCGATTCCACACAGGTCTTCGCAGGATAGCGCAAAACATTTTGTTTTTGAAAATTTTAAGAAAGCGACAAATCGCTCGCGCTGAAGATAGTGTGAAACCAGTCTGGATCAAGCCAGGGTCCTTCTCAGTACTCACGCTAACAAGCATGATTTCATTCATTAAGGGCTTAGCACGTCTCTCTTTCTCTCATTTGATCAAAGTTTTGCAAATCCCGAGGAATTCCTTCCTCTTCGTTTTCATCACAGTGTTCAAAAAGTTTTGAAAAACTCAGGTTATTACAATGACTTCAAGGCACAGAAAAGATAGAGTCCTTAGTCAAATACTGCCATCTCATTCAGAACTTTCGGCATAACTGGCACAAGGCAAAAGCAAATGCGAGAGCGTGAAAATCACTGCTGTTTCATTCAAAATCTGTTGGCACAACTAGCTCCCTGGCAGAAACAGACTCAAAATAAAACGAAAAGACAAACACAAAACAAAATGGTGACGCCCGAGGTAACACCCCCCGGAATCACCCGACTCCTATACAACAGAACTGACTCGATACAACAAGACAGACCCAAAACAAAAGAGACTGACTCAAAACAAAAAGACAGACTCAAAACAAAACAACAAGACTGACCCAATACCCAAGTCAGAATGCAAAATTAATAGCACTTGTACATTGCTCAAAACAGTGCATGCCATCCACCACAGCTGGAGTAATCTGAGCGCCATCCGCAGGTGGTTCATCTCTCGATCACATAATCACATTATCCCCCAAGTTCACTGACCCAGTGCCGATAGACTTTGCAGAGCTTAGCGCGACAATGACCCCATTGTCAATCAAATCTTGCACTTCGTGGCGAAGACGAAAGCAATTGTCAGTGCCATGACCGGTTTGTTGATGGAAGGCACAATACTGGGCAGCATCATGTGTAGCCGGAAGAGGGTTCGGGAGAGGGCCGAGGCTCAAGGGGTTTGAGATGGCCTTGTCCAACAAGGATTTGGAAAGCTTTGGACAAAGGCATATAGAGGGCATGGAAGACCCTCCGACCTCGGGGTTGGTACTTCAAGGCTTGTGGATTTTTGCTGGGAGCACCCGCAAAGGGATTGGTAGGTGCTGGCCTGGTTTGCTGATCTCTTCTGAGTGGAGGATTAGAGCTAACAGGATCGTATCTGGTATGACGGCCCTTCTCCCAGTTTTTCCTTTGATTCGGACTGCCCCTGACTTGAGTAGCGAAAGTGTCATCCACAGTTTTTGCAACAACTGCGAGGACTTGCTCTTTGTTCAGTCCCTCGGCTTTCAAAGCCTCAACAGCAAACATAAGATGTTCATGGGGATCCATGCCCGCCCCTGCCTTGTTCTTTCCACTCGCCTCCACTTTGCCAAGGGATTGGCCTTCCTCAAATGCAACCTGTCCCAAGACTGGGGAGCCTTTTGACATGAAATTCCCAATATGTGGTGTGGTCGATGATGGAGCCAATGTCCCGGAGGCCAGATCCGTTACAGTTCTTTGAAGATCTTTTATCATTCCCATCAACTCAGAAGTAGTGGGTTCTCGGGTTTGAGATGATTGGGGTTCAGGTGCACCCATCATGCATAAGTCCATACTTTCTGAATAAACACCTCAGGTTTGGGTAGATGGGCCGGGGTGATATATATGCTGGGGTCATAGGTGGATGATAGTATATGGATGAGATTGAGGTAGGCAGGAGATGTTTGGTCATTGGGGTCTGAAGGTGGAGCTATCGTCCGGTTGTCGATGAGATTTTGGACCTCATGACGAAGGCGGTAGCAACGGTCGGTGCCATGACCGCGCTGCTGATGGTACATACAGTACTTGGCGGGGTTATGTCTGGCTGGGAGTGGGTCGGGAAGAGGTTGAGGATCGAGGGGTTTGAGATGCCCTTTTTTCATCAGGAGTTTTAGTGTGCTAGTTAGGCTCATATAGAGGGGGGTGAAAGTTCTGCCCTGAGCTTGGGCTAGGCTGGCTGGTCGTAGGCTTGGTTTGGCAAAAGGGTTGGCTATGACGACTGTATTGATTTCAGTGGGTTCGGGAATAGTGCTACTTCCGGCATTGGTACTCCCTGCAATCGCCCTCCTTGTCGGTTCACTTGTTCTGGGAATGATCCTGCTGTTGAACGCATTCTCGACCTGAACCCCTAGTTCATGCAAACTTTTGAAAGTGAATAGCGGAGCCACTATCAACTTTTGCAACATATCATGCTCGAGGTTTCGCACCATCATCTGCACTTGATCTCTCTCAGAAGGGCGATTTGTCATCTGTGCTGCCTTTGCCCTCCACCTTGCAACAAATTCCACAAAAGGCTCTGTTGGGTTCTGGCAAATTGTTTCAAGCTCTTGCATGGTCATTTCAACCTGGGTATTGTAAGAATACTGATCAACAAAGGCCTCAGCCAGTTCTTCCCAGTTTTGTTTCATTTTATCTTCTAACTTAGCGTACCAAGTGGCTGCTATACCCGACAAGGTTCTTCCATACAAAGAGAGTTTCTGTGGCTTAGTTAGACCCATCGGCTTCAGGACATCCAAGAAAAGTCGGATATGTACCATTGGATCTCCAGACCCGTCGAAACGGTCAATATATGGCATTTTGAATCTGTCTGGGAGCCGTACAGCAAACTCGGTGTGCCCATCCTCAATGTCGGGAATGGAGTTAAGGCCCTGTGCCTTTTTGAATTGCTTCTCAAGGTTCGCAATTTTTATTGCGGTTAGATCGAGGTCATTAGCATCAAGGGGATAACGCCTCTCATTAGGCTGCACCAGGGGTCTGAAAACTTGGGCTTGAGCCAGCCCTTCTCGAGGATCTGGACCCTGCAAATCTTCAGTTGGCAGAATTGGGTCAAAGTTCGGCTGGGGTCCCAAAGCTGGATGTGAGGCAGATGCCCCAGATGGGCGCTGCGTTTCAATACTAGTCTCAGCCTGCATGGCAGTTCCCTGATTTAGCGCTGCTATCACGGCCACAAATTCTTCCGAACCCTGTGCCATCACGGGTCTGCTGATGATGTGACTGGCGACTGTCGGATCAGATGAACAAATGAACCCTGTCTGGCCCTCCTTTGCCTTACCACTGGCGGAGGAAAACTGGTTGCCCTTGAACTGAATCTCTGACCTGACAAAGTCTATCAGCACAAGTTCGATGAACCTGGGGGATTTCGGAGCCTTCTGAAGCTATGGTTCCAGGACTACCCTAGCAAAAGGGAAAACATGCAGCATCTCAGCCTAACTTCACCAAAACAGATACGAGCATAGTAGGATGACTGTGCCCTCTACTGAATTCTGCCTCCAAAATTCTGCCTGTAAACTGTTACCCTCAGGTAAACTGAATCCCAAAATACTGAACTGGTGCCCGCGGGCCTGATGCCCAAACTTGTAAACTGATACATGCATTCCTGTAGAGACGCACTCTAAAAGCACATAGCAGATAAGTGAGAGCCAAAACACCCCTATGTTGGGGTAGGGTTTCCCTGTCCTATTTTGTCAGGAGCTAGGGTTTCACTACGCATGCAGCGGTTTCAAACAACCTATCGGGTAAGCAACTTGTCCTAGTTTGGAATGGTCACTATAGATCCGAATATGCACTAGGTCGAATGGTCAAAAAGGGTGCCCCGATAAAACCGGGGTTTGTGTTCCCATACTGGCAGAGCCCACAACTGGTCAGCCTTATGGTCATGCCTTGACAAGACAAGCCTCCGGCAAACCGTTCAGGAATAGCAGATGGCAAACACGGTGTCCTAGGCCCACCAATGCAAATGCAATGCAAAGAAACACACAAGTGTAGTCAAAACCAGATATCATGAGTTCGAGTCAAGTTCTCTAAATCCCCAGCAGAGTCGCCAGAAACTGTAACAAGCCCGCGGGGAACCTCGCTATAGCTCGGACTCGATTCGTGTCACGGTTCTAAATCTTGAACCAAAGAGTCCAAATCGGCAAATCGTTTGAGAAACAGATTTTTAGAAAGAAGTGCCAAACATGGACTTGCTTTTGCCAGATACAGAGTCGCCACCTAAATATTTTATTTTGGAAAATTTAGGAAACCCTGACTCGTTGCCTAAGGCCACGTGTCCGTCATCACCAAAGTTGCCTCGGCTCGGGAACTTGGGTACGATTGGGGAAGGTCACTTCGTGAGCACCCCCGCTCGCCCGATCAAAGATCGGCCTCTACTAACCATGATATCAAGTTTTGAAAACATTATGCGTTCTTATTCTGGTTATTATCTTAGATTTACTATGTGATGCGCACAGCATACAAGTATAGACTGGGTCGCCTGAATTGGAACGAAACATTTCATGTTTGTTTTTTTGAAAGATGGTTTGCTACTCGCAAGTAGGCTCAAAATGCAGATTTCGTCACCCTCAGGTGGGCTTAGGAAAACATGGTTTTGCCACTATCTAGTGGCTTAAAACTCACAGTCAATGCATTATTCCAATTCAGATAACCCAACCTTCACCCACAGGCATTCAAGCAGGTATATCACATAAGCATATAGCCTCATGGTAAGTATGCTATCATGGCAGTCACTCACACACATGCAAGGATGCTAAAGCATAAAACTTACCGAGTACTCCGAGCCAAAAAAGAAGCTAATTAGAAATCCATGCATGATCCTAAATATACAGAAATACCTAATGCAACGCATGCAAAAATGCAACTATAGCAGGCTCGGCTACTCTAAACATGGCATATGAGATGCAACAGCTATCATGTATTCAACTTGGAATTGAAATACAAATGCAGTTAGTATGATGCGCCGAGCCCGGTGCATGCAAAACAGAATGAATGAATGCAACATGCTATCATACTGTATGCTAATTGAAACATGCCCTAATCTAACCATCATAAGCGGGTAAATAAAAGGGAAGAAAGACGTGGGGTTGGAAGACATACATCACACACACGCACACTTATTACAATTTTGCCCTCGCACAGAGGGTCCGAAAGAATAATATACAGTCCCAAATGAATAAAAAATACAGTCTCAATAAATATAAAATCCTAATTAATTTACAAATTAATCTAGGAAAGCGGTAAACTAGCATGCAAGCTAGGGACTGCCTCGACTCCGCTCCGGATGATGGATGATGCATGTTTTGAGTTGCCTTGCGCGGAAATCCACTGCGATGCCCCGATTAGCCTCTGTTTGCAATTATTCTTGGAATGCGTGCCAAGCTCCGGAAGGCTGCTGATTCTTGATTCGCTGCAACAGAGAGCAAGAAAGGGGCATGGCAATGTATTTTCACAAATGTATGCATGCCTCGATCCTCGTGCCACCAATCACGCATCTCGATGCATGATGGCCAAGGAGTCGAATTGCACAACTCAATATGGAATGAATGCACATGAAAATACAACTAAGACCTAACTCCATCATGGACAATCCGGAGTGTCGGCGACTGGGGAATTGAGACACGTTCCGTCACTCGGAGTGCGAAGCGTACCTCGTTTCCCGTGCTCGGGCTAACTCCTATCCCAAACACAATGCAATATGCATGACATGCATGAATGCAATCCTAAAATGTAACCTAGCATACGCAATGCTATGAAATGGCATACACAATGCACGATGTAACATGGCATACACAATGCTCTAACATACAACCTAGCATACACAATGCTATGAAATGAAATGGCATACACAATGCATAATGGACTTACACCAACACAAGTGGACCTCAGCCACACTCACATAGGAGGCCATTAGATGAAAATGAGACACTCGAGATGCGTGCACGCGTGCACGCAAACCGAGGACCGAACCTAAGGCACCGAATGCCACTCTAACAAGACACATGGCAAGACATGGAATATGACATACTAGTATGCAAATTTCAGTAGCAAAAATTGATGCAAAACAGCCCTGAAACATGGCGAAAGTGCACCCGATGCATGAAATGAAACCCGAAATCCAAAATTAGGCACATGGAATGACTTATAGCTATACAAAGCATGCATTATTTGAATATGAAGCAAGAAGACAGAAGCAAGGCAGTCCCAAAAAAATGCATATTTACAGTTTTAAGCAAGGCTAAACAGTGAACACAAATGGGGCTAAGCTAGCATACAAAAATGGCCGTAAAATTGAGATAATAAAGCAAGTAGAAGCTGCTGGCCCCAAATGGCCGAGAGCCCTTCAACAAAGTTGAAGAGGGGCTCAAAAAATGGCATTTTACAGTTAGTGACCAAACCCAAAACAGTGCACAAGCAAGCCTAAAATACTATGCAAGATAAGGCCAAAAAGAGGGCTTCAACACAAAGTATACAAAGGATGCCTCAAAAAGCAAAAGACCCTTAATGAAACATGAAGAGGGGGTCAAAATAAGGCTATTTATAGTTCGGACCAGAGCCCAAAAATGCAGAATGAAGGTTCGGGAGCCAAAACACGCAGTTTGGGGCCCCGAAAGTGGGCTGTTAGGCACCGGAAGTGGTGTCCGACCACGAAGTTGGTCTCTCGGACCACAGTGTCCCTCAAAAGGGAGGAAATAAGGTGTGTGCCAAAAACCAGAGCAAACGGAGGTGGTTAAGCGGTCCCGAACCGAGGCACATGGCCGACAGCTCCGAAAAATCGGGAATCGGGCTCCAAACGGGAAAAATGGCCTACGACCACAAAACGTAGCCTACGGCCACTGGGAGATAGTCTACGAGACCTCTCCCTCCCTTCGGGAAGAGAAAATAGAGAAAACAGGACCTGATTCGCAAACCGAGGCAAGACACAAAAGAGTCCGGAAGTCCGGGGGCAAGGCTCGCAGCCGGGACTCCGCAACCTCAGAACGAGCAAAATATGCAATATCACCGAGCGCTCAATCGGTGATGTCTGAGTCTTAAGGTCGGTCAAAAATGGGGTGTCTACAATCATCCCTTAGATATTTTTCTTAACTGAATCTATATATTAAAAATATGCAAGAGTGTGCATTGTTAATACACAATAGCTCAATGCATATTTATATTTTGATAGAATGATAATTTTATGATTATATGATTTCTATCCTTCTTGCAAGCATAGATTAGATGGTTTAGCTACTGATTTTTCTTCTTATGTGTTGAAATATTCTCCATTGTTTGAAATAATCTTGCATGCTTATGAATTTGTGTTCATTCTTCATAAATATTGTTTTCATCTATTCCTTGTTCCCACTAATGAAAGTAAATATGAAGGATTAGAGTTTCACATGGGAATAGTAGCAAGAAATAATTTTTAGTCTTACGTATGATTCATGGTGAAGACAAAGTGTGTTTTTCACAAAATAATGAACTTCCAGCAAAACAGATTTTTAATCTATTTTGAATAAACCCAAACAAACTCATGAGAACACTTTCACAAAATCTGAAACTACTAGAGTTAGTTGAACATGTTTTCATGGTGCTAGAATACTGAAAAAAATTATTTGACAACGTTTCGTGGCCAAAATATAGTTTTAACTTCATTGCTATCTGGAGGTAGCAGCAATACTGACTTTATCAGGTCACCGTTTATTCTACATAATCAGTTTTCAAGTGATTCAAATTGGAAAAGTTAGATTTTTAAGTTACCTTTCAAATGCCACTGGTTTCATAATTTTTTTATTATTAAGCATTGAGAGAGAAATGTCAAATTTTCCAAATTGTGACAGAATTTGTCCAGTTTTCGTAGAAAAATTATTTGACCATCTTCCATTGGGTTTCAGTCTTCAAACTCCTCTGGAAATATGTTCTAAACTCAAATATCTAGCAAGCCATTCTGACCATACCTCTTTTTGACACCGTTTGAGGCCCTTTTTTATTTTTCAAACACAGATCACCGGTGTTGGAAGTTAATGTAACTCACTATCCAAAAAAAAAAAAAAAAAATAGTTTTCTCCAAATTTTATTTCTCCATTTTAAAATCATTTTTAGCACTGGTATTCTACTCGAAATATTTTCCTAACTCGATGAACTAGAACTAGTTAAAATATTGTAATGGTTGAACTTCGTTTGGTATGGGTTTCATTTTTTTTTTTTTTTTTGGTTTGACCATACAGTACTGAAAGAAGAAGTGTGTGAATTCTTAAGAAATTTTGTGATGATTCCTAAGATATTCTATGATATTTATTTTGGTTGCCATACATGATTGTGTTGTGCTATATAAATATTATGTCACTGTGGTTTTCAAACTAAAACTCGTGCATGCATCAAAATGTGAATTCGACGAAGTAAAGAAACACGAAATTAAGCCGATGATACATTAAAAATTTAAAAGTGATGGGGTGAGCCCGGTTTAGAATCTTGCGCAAGTGAATTGTGAACCCTAACATGGCACGGGAAGGTATTTCGGTTCTTATCGGTGTAGGCGATATAAGGTTGGTGATGCGGGTGTCATAACATAGACCGTTCCCTTGGGGCAGACCGTGATGTCATGACTCAGGTACGTAACCCTGGTGCGTGGGCATCATTGGTAGTTACAGCAAGTAACATTTGAATATTTGACGAAAGGGGAGTCAGAATTACCCGTGGCTATTATTTAGCAGTTGAGTGGAAATAGTGCTTTGCGGGGAGTTACTTAAACTTATCTGATAAACTAAATCTATGTGAATTTAAAAGAAAAGTTGACATTTTTCCTTATGATGAAATACTGCTTCCGCTTGCCATTGTTCTTATTATCTATTGTTATTACTTTAACTGATAGCATTCCTATTATGGTTATTAAATACTGCTTGTTATTTTGTTACTACACAGTATTCATTAATTGTGAGTATCATTATCGGGCTGGGTATTTTCAGGTTGTAGTATCTTATTGAGCTCGTCGCTCATTGGCATTCCCACTGCCCTGGTGTTTCATGCCAGGTACCGAAGAAATCGAAGGAAACATCGAGGTGTTGGAAGGCAATATTCAGCTCTGGTTAGCTTGAAGCGTGCCAAAGTTCCATGAACCATTTTTCTAAGTTTTCTAGTTTTTCTCTAGTTTTTTTTTTTTTTTTTTTTCATATACCGAGACTAAGTCTTGAGTTTTGTTAGAGTTATAATTTAAGAACTTTTAATTTCTGTATTGTTAATTAATGGATAATGGTAAACTTAGTGGCAACATTGATGAGAAGTTAAGAAAATTGGTTTTAAGCTCTAAACCTTATTATGATGTCCTCAAATTTTGGGACGTTACACATAGGCTCACTGCTTTGGCTTGAACTGCTAGAAGATCCAGTATTTTATTTTTTGTTGGTAAAAGATGAACGGCCTTTCCAAAAGTTAGATCCAGGTCGTTTACCTCTCCGTTTTGTCATTGGGGTTGGAACTTGTTTCTTTGTTGCCAGAATGGCTTCTTCCATCAATGCTCTATCAAGTACTTCCACGTATGTAGGCAACTTTAAAACGCCTACTCTATCAAACACGTCCAGATCCAAACCCCTTTCGAATTTTCATGCCTTTTTGTAGTCAGTATCCACCATGTGTGGAGCAAACCGGGCCAACTCAGTGAATTTAGTCTCATACTCGGCTATAGACATCCTACCTCGCTTAAGTTCTTGAAATTCAAAAACCTTTCGGTCCCTGAAGCACGGAGGAAAATACTTGTCATATAAATTTTCATTGAATCGAACCCATGTCATGTTTCCATTGCTATTTCGGATCAACAACCACCATCTCTGAGCTTCATCTTTTAAAGTGTAGGTGGCCAAAAGAACTTTTTGTGTCTTGGAGCAAGGAAACACTTAAAACATTTTCTTCATTTCGAGCAACCAGGTTTTTTTCTTCAAGGGTTCAATACCACCCAAGAAGTCGGCTGTTTCATCTTCATGAACTTCTGGGTTAGATCTATAATATCATTGTTATCCGGTTCAACTTGGATCGGAGGAGGCGGAGGAAGTAAAGGTTGTTGTCTCTGTTGTTGCGTCATTGCTTCAGTCAAAGCTACAAGCATCTATTCCATTTGACTTATTCGGGCCTCTGAGGATTCAGTGGCATCATTACTTCTTGTATTTTCCATTTGCTAGAGGTAAACAGAGCACTTATGAACATAGGCAAATAGTCATTTTCACAATATTCAGATCATTTAACCTCAGTTCATTTATTTCAATTTCATGTGTTCATAGTTAGGTTCAATTTTCACATTTATAGAACACACACACTTATACATGCAGATGAAATGTCCTTAATTCTTTTCTAGGACATCCTATGGCTCATATGGACTTGTGCGTGCGGTATAACATGTGCTTTGATACCACTCTGTCACGACCCAAACCCGCTCCTAAGAGTTTAGCGTCTTAACCGACCAGTAATACTTGGATTACCAAAGGCCTCTCAACAAAATTACAAAATATAAGGGGCCGTGGAAGCAAATATATAAAACTTACATAGTCTATTAAGCTGTGCAGACATACATGAGACAGATAATTTTAAACTTTATAAACACACTTGTAACGTCATGAAAAGACATTAGTCATACATCATTCCCATAGACAGATGAAACAAAAGTGGAACTTAGCCCAATGCATTATACCAAAAAGAAAACAGGTCTTAAAAGCTTGAACCCCAAAAACTTGACTTCTCAAAAGAAACCTCCTTGGGAGGCATAGAGGCTGGTTGGCCCAACTCTTCCAAGCAACAGCTTAGGCCTGGTCACGCGCCTGCTCACCTATATACATAATATAAACAGTGAGCGAAAGCCCAGTGAATAATAACTGAGTAAAGGGTTAAATCAATGATGTCCCATAACTAATTCAGTAAACAGAAACGGATACATATGCACGTTTTTGTTCGAGTCATAAATAGAAATCAGAGTTCATGCTTAATCTTACATAGTACATCCGTTAGCATTAACAGATCACATACAGAGCATTAAGGGTCATACTTGTTAGTTCCATTTAGGAACCTCAGGTCGGGTACGGATAACTTGTCAGTTCTATATAAGAACCTCCGGACCTAGAACAGATAACTTGTCAGTTCCTAGAAAGGAACCTCTGGCTGGGTACGGATAACTTGTCAGTTCCATATAGGAACCTCCAGATCAGGAACAGATAACTTACTTGTTAGAAATTGGGCAATCATTCATTGTACAGAATATATAACATGTTATAAAACAGATCTTATTCCATATACAGAAAATAAATAAAGTTGAACATAGCTTTACTAAGTTATTACTCACAGATGGCTCTGAAAGCAGACAGACAGAGTAAGCAAATTAGATATCTTGTGGTGCGTGACCTACACAGTTACAGAACGAATGCGTACTGAATTATACACCCGGAACCATTAACTTAGTTTGCTCTTATCTTGGTGTGTTTCTACTTCTTATCTTCATTATTATGTCTTAATCTTGGCCTAGGAGTAGGAGTGCAACTTGGGCGAGCTTAACCCGAGCAACCCAAACCTAGCCTGAATTTTTTTAGGGCTTGGACAAGATATTTTCAAACTCGATACGGGTTTGGACAAAAATTCAAAAGCCCGAATTAAATTTGGACAGGCTTGGGCAAAGACGTCAAACAACCCGAGCAACCCAAAACCTGAATTATATATATATAGATATATAAAAATATTAAATATACATATAAATTATTAGTCATTACATGATATTAAAGTAATTTAGATTATTAAATTATATTGAATATATATATATATATTTTGATCGGCAAATGTTAGTTGTTAATTGTTAGATTAGCACCTATGGGAGAAAATCTCCCCACCTTTGGCAAAGCACCTAAGTGCTTACACTCCCTATAAATTATAAAGACTACTATAACAACATCTCTCTTACATTATATAAATGATTTATTTTGATGGTATTAATGATTTTCTATAAATAAAAAAAAATGTAAATAAGGTCAATTTTTAATAATTTAATAATGTAGTTGGAAAAAAAAAAAATTCATTTACAATTCGGGCAATTTGGGTGGGTAATTCGGGTTTAACTCGGGTTGGGCTTGAGCAGACAACCTTGGGTTACAATTCGAGCCTGAGTAGGTCTTTGTATAACTTGGGTTGGGCTTGGACAACCTCCCAACACGACCAAATCCGCCCGAGTTGCACTCCTACCTAGGAGTGCCTACGATGCAATGAGGATGCCAAAAATGCTTTTGAAAACACCTAACAAAACTTGCTAAAAACAAGGTTTTCGCTTAAGCGCAACTTCTTTTGCTCGAGTGGACATGCAAAAATGTAAGAGATCACTCGAGCATAACTTCGGTCGCTCGAGCAGTCTGTAAACTTTGCAAAAGTACTGGTGGCTTAGTTTTTCTGCTCGATGCTCGCTTGAGCATGAGACTCAGGTCCTCACTCGAGCACAACTCTTGTTGCTCGAGCGGTCTGTAAACATAGGAAACTTTTAGGAGCATGAATTTTACGCTCGAACCAACTATTTGTCGCTTGAGTGGGAGTGCAAAACACAGAGTGGTCGCTCGAGTGCAGAATCTATCGCTCGAGCAGAGAGCAGAATTCCAAGATTTCCAGATTGCTCTTCCCAGCTCAAAACTCAAATTCAAACCAACAAAACACATTCTCTTGGGCCCAAAACTTGAGGAAACACATACAAACTTGTAAAATATGATGAATTAAGGATCATTTCATGAAATTATGGCCCAAAAGCTTGCCAATTGCCCAAAACTCAACTTGAAGTTTACGAATATGATATGGACATGGCATGTATGAATTGTTATGAAGTTAAACTTTCCAAAACATGATCAATTAAGATCAAATGGTAAGAAATGTGGTGAAAACTTAAAACAAAGTCAAGATAGACACATGCATATGAGATTTGTTTGAAATTCAAACTCCAAATGTGATGAAAATGCATTCATGTAGGGAATTCATTTTCTTAAGCTCAATTCTCATGTTAATTCACCCATCACACTTGATTTCATGTAATAACTAACTAAATTACAAACTAGGAGGTAGAAATTCTTAACTTCGAAGCTTAATTATGTCCTAGATGTCCAAATGGTCAAGTCCCTTAGTTCAACACCTTGAGTTTCTAGTACTTCTCATTTTTTCTTGTTAATCTCACTTGCTCCCTTGGTCTTCCCCCCTCTCTCTCTCTCTCTCTCTCTCTCTCTCTCTCTCTCTCTCTCTACGTTTGAGTCCAAAAGATGAGAAATGAAAGTGTAACTAATAGCCTTAAGTCATCAAATTGCCTTATATGGGCTTAGTTTAAGAAGTTTAATTAACAACTAATTAATTGGCATTATTATATTCTAATCATTTGGTTCCGAATCAAATTTCAATTAAACTTACCATAATGTTCTAAAAATTCCAACTAACACATAATTCAAGTCAATTTCGTGATCGGATGCTGATAAGACCTTCAATTCACAAACCGAAACAGAAATACAAATAGATTTTTCTATGAGAGACATATAGAAACACAAATAATGAAATGCACATGTAATTAACTTAGGATTTCATCTTAATTACTTATTAGGTATACTTAATGTGACAACCCTCACTACTGTTTACTGATAATACCACTGATTACTGCTAAACTGTGACTGAACATGATTAAGTAACTGATTTGACTGACATTCTGAACTGATTGATTGAGTGTATTAGTTTAAACACATTTCTATCTGTTTGACTGTTAATTAATCTGTTCATGTTTTATGTTTTAAACTGCAAATTGATGGCCTTATCGGCGGCCGAATCCGAAATTGATTGGTGTTTTATGCTAGTTGGAATTTATGTGATTTTATGATAGGTTTAATTTAAATTTGATTTGGAATGATTAAATTGGATTAAATAATGTAAATCACATTAG
Organism: Camellia granthamiana; assembly: GCA_036172215.1. Classification (NCBI taxonomy): domain Eukaryota; kingdom Viridiplantae; phylum Streptophyta; class Magnoliopsida; order Ericales; family Theaceae; genus Camellia; species Camellia granthamiana. The sequence continues at coordinate 19,938,486 of CM069916.1, read as the reverse complement.
TTCAAGTAAACTACCAAATTGCCACTATAGTGGGCCACTTTGTTAAACTTTGTTTAGAGCTTGATTTTATGTCATTTGCTTATCTTTGAGAGACCAAATCGTGGGAGAGAGTAGGAGATAGGGAAAAACTTAGTTTCAACAAGAGTTTGTTTGGAAATTGGAAGAATTGTAGAATAATTGCATAATTGAGCCTCCATACTTGGAATTGAAAACCTAAGGTAGGAGAATCATCTTCTTGAACTTGAATTCTAGTTGTATCTTGCATGGTCCATGAGTCATTAGTGATCTAAGTCAAGAATTGGTTTAAAGAGTTGATTTGAGTAGCTAAATCATGCTTGCATGTTTACATTGTTGAGTTTTGAGTTGATTTCATGGAAATCTTCACATGCATGTCTATATTCTAGCTATGGACCATGAATTCATCATGTTTTTGGAAGGATTGATTTATTTGACCATGTATTTGAATTTTTGAATTCAATTGAACACATGCATGTTAAATGTACATCTTGTTCATGAAGTTTTGTTTGGATTTGTGTTTAATTGAACTACCTTTGGGCTTTGATTTTGCAAATTGATCTTTGAAACATGTCATATTATGAGTTTTAAAGTGTTTTCTAGTAAATTGGTCCCAAGGAATCGAATTTGATGCTTTAAATGTTGAATTTGAGCTTGGAGGTTCAATCTGGAAATTCCAGATTTTAGACCCACGCTCGAGCGTAAGACTTCACGCTCGAGCGTACACTCTAAGTACATGCATCCTTCTCGAGCGGGAGAAGTAACGCTCAAGCGTGAAATGCGTGTATCCAGTACTTTTCATGTGTTTACAGTCCGCTCGAGCGAGAGAATGCACGCTCGAGCAAAGACTTGTGTCTCACGCTCGAGCGGAGGTCGAGCGCCCATCGAGCGTGAATTGCATACATCCAGTAATTTTGCTTGAGTTTACAGTCCGCTCAAGCGAAGGAAGTCACGCTGGAGCGGAGATCCTTTGTCTGCATGTCCGCTCGAGCGTAGAAAGCCACGCTCGAGCGAGACCCCTGTTTTCTGAAAATTTTGAAAAATGCTTTAAAGTGCATCCTTGCATCCTCTTTCCATCCTAGGCATTCTTTGGCCATGTTTAAGGCATCTTAATGAGGATATTGATGTAGAACCACACCGAGTCAAAATAGGGACTAAGTCATTGATTCCCAAGTGTGTAACTTAGTGTGTGTTCATTCTGTAACTGTGTAGGGTTGGCATCCGAGGATGCTTATTAGCCGCTTATAGCCCAGTGCTCTGTGAGTAACAATGCTGTAAAGATATGTTCAACCATGAATATTTTTTGAATGATCAACTGTACTGCTTTCTGAAATGATATTTCTTACTGAATAAATGTTTGTCCTATTTGTGAACTGTATTCGTGGCATCCATAACAATTTACTGTTACTGTACTGTTACTGTTACAGAGATCTCTGTTGGTTCCTATGTTTGGAACCGTTACTGTTCACTGTTATGATGGCCATCAACTGACTGTTCGGTCTGTTAAGACCTACTTTATTGTTTTGCTATTGGATGTACCACATATAACTGCTATGGTTTCTAAATGACTGATATGACTGTTTAATGACTGAAAGGACATTCATTCTTAACATCTTTACACAACTGTTATTCACTGGGGTTTAGCTCACTGTTTATATTTATATGTAGGTGTCCAGGTACCAGATCGGAGTTAAGAGCGTTGGGTTAGCTCCCTTTTTGTCAAGCCAACCATCGCGCCTCACTTCGAGGTTCCATGTCAGTCCAAGCCAGGGCTTTTGAGGTGTCTCAGTTCGCCCTTTTGCTTCTGTTCTGTAATACTGTATAAGACTTGTACTGTACTGTGCTAATTAGGGATTTGGTCCCTAACCTGAATGTTGTACATATGGTGTATATATGTTTTGCTTATGAGTGTGTATATGTTACAGAAAAGTCTTTTTGCATACAGACTGTCACATCTCATTGGACATCTTTTATTACTATTTTGGCTCCCGCCAGCCCCTGTACTCTGTATTACTGTCTTTACTGTTAAGCAGGCCTTCGGTAATCATGGATTATTGGCCGGTTACGGTACTAAACCCATAGGAGCGAGTTTGGATCGTGACACTTAATCATGGCTTAACAGTTAATCATGGGTCGGGGTTGTTACAGTCTTCCCCCTTTAAAGAGTTTGGTCCTCCAAACTCGAATTACCTTCGTTTTGGAAGAACATTGGGTCCAATGGAAATAAATCCGGATATCTCTTCATCATATCTTCTTCCGTTTCCTATGTTGCATATGTCCCTCCGTGGTTTTGCCAATCCACTTTTACCAATGGAATTTCTTTATTCCTCTATCTTTTGATTTGGCAGTTCACAATTTGAATTGGCCCCTCTTCGTACGTATAGTTATCCTTCAATAGTACATGTGTTGGTTCGATAACATGTAATGGATCTCTCAAATAATCCCGTAATATTGAGACGTGAAAGACATTATGCACATGTTCCATGACCGGTGACAAGGATACCAGATATGTCACCGGATTAATCTTCTCAAGAATCTCATATGGCCTCACATATCCGCTGCTCACCCCTACATTAAACTCATATCAAAAGAAAGCAATGTCAAATTTTTTATCAAATTAAAGGAGCGTTTAACTTTTTATCAAATTTTTTAGTGACCGTTAGTGGACGATCGGTCAATCAACCAACTGGATAACCGACTTGGGAAAGTTTTGCTGAAAAGTGTAACATATTAGATAAACTTTTACTCAAATTTGATGAAAAATTTGAATAAGAATTACAGATGCTCTAACTAACGAAAGGTGGAGGCTTTTTGGAGAAGGCCCAACCTTACAATTTCCAGATGGAACTTCTTGTGTACTTCCCCATTGAGGACACCAATTTTGATCGGCGAAGAAGAACCATGAGTAAGTAGCATTGGTGGCGACTTGAGATAGCTAGATTTTGGAAGAGATGAAGAAGAGTCTTCAATGAAGTCCATGTTCTTTGTTGGAGTTTGTTTGTGACATTAGAAGTCTCTGTTTTGTGATTGTGCCGTGCATGGAAGGGGGCATCAAGCTCTACATAATGGTGGAAAGAATAAGAGAGAACAGAGAGGTGGGGGAAATGGTGGTGGCATCGCCGAAGGAAATGGGAAAGGGGTGAGGTATTGTCAGTGGGAAGAGGAGATAATGGGGTCATTGGTAAGATGAGAGGACTATAGGGTTTAATCTAGTGTAGTGGAGTACATTTTACAATTAAAATGGTTGATCAAGCTTGTTCATAATTTTGTAGTTACGATTTGGTGTGGTTGAGGTAAGAACTAGATTTGGCATCAAGTTTAAAGCCAAATGTAAACATGTTTTGTACAACAAAAAAATTCTATTAGTCAAGTGAACAGAATTAAACGAAAGGTTGATATTGTAGTTAATTTAGAATATCAAGGTTTAAATTGATAAAATTAGAACTTTAAGGCTTAATTTGTCATGTGGGTTAAACTTAGGGATTTTTTATTTTTTATTTTTTATTTTTTATAACTAACACAAGACAGTTTTCACAAGTTAATGTATTTTTATTGAAACTAATGCATTTTTTTTTATATTTTTACACACTTTTCAACATAAAACGATGCAAATGGAGCACTTGTTAGCATTTATTGTAAAGAAATTGATGCATTTAGCAATTATTAAAAAATATATTAGGGTGAATTATACTAACAATCCGTATAGTTTGGAACTCGTATCACTTTGGTTATTAACTTTTCAATTGTGATATATTTGACCTTACATTTGGAATCTTATTCCAAATAAGGACAATTGAAGATACTATTGTTAAATTTCAAAGGCAAAATCGTCAATTTGATAAAATATAAACTAATTTAACAAAAATAAATGTCAAAAAAATATTTTTTAATTTTTAAAAGTTATTTCTACCCACCAAAGATAAAATTATGTAAAATTGATAAATCTTTTTAGACATTTATTTTTTTTTACAAAATTAATTTTTATTATGTGTTTGGATGATGATTATGTAATGGGTGGTTGTCAAGATTTTAATGTGTAATTGATATATTTAATACATGAAATGTTTTTAGTTTTGGATTTTTTGGTTTAATGGATTAGTTTAATAATGATATCAAAATTGTCGTCATATTTGACTTTTTGAAAAATAAAAACTAATTTACCGAAAATAAAAACAACCACTCATTATATGATTATCATCCAAACAAATAATAAAAATTAATTTGGTAAAATAAATAAATAAATAAATGTCTAAAATATTGATCAAATTTACATAATTTTATCTTTAGTAGATAAAATAATTTTTAAAAATACAAAAATATTTTTTTTAACATTTATTTTTGCTAAATTAGTTTATATTTTATCAAATTGATGGTTTTGCCCTTAAAATTAAGCAATAGTATCTTCAATTGTCTTTATTTGAAATAAGATTTAAAATTCAGGATCAACTGTGTCATAATTGAAAAGTCAAGGACCAAAGTGACACAAATTCCAAACTATAAGGACCGTTAGTGTAATTCTTCCAATATATTTTTATAAGTTGATTTTTTAAGCTTTTATAGAGAAATAAATTTTTACTTTTCGACTTATTTAAACAAAAACATTTTTTTAGCCCATGCCAAATAGAATCTTATATGCTGTTGGAGGTTGCGGATAATTTATTTCATATGTATAATATTGGAAGTTGCCGATGAATTAACACACACACACACACACACACACAAAAAAAAAAAAAAAAAAAAAGACTAAAAGGGATAATCTAGATATTTTTTGTGATTCATTAATGCTATTAAGAATAAGAATGAGAGTAAAGGAAGGAAATGAAGGTCCATAGGGAGGAAAAAAATTTAGGCTCCTAATGTAGATTGTTGGACAAAAAAAAAATTACAGTGTTTGTTCAATTTGTAAGGCTATTTAATGTTTTTTTCTTTTTGTCTTGAACTTTTGTTTGTTCAATCTAAATTATGGCAAGAAACATGGAGTTTTTTTTTAATAATATTCTTTAAAAAAAAAATAATTTAGAGAATTGACTCATTTTTCAAGTTATTTGGAAAACTAACTTATTTTTTGAACTCGCATTTTGAAAATGCGATTTTGAAATTAAAATTACATTTTCAACGTGTGATTTCACTTTGAAATCACATGTTGAAAATGCAATTTCAAAAAGCGATGCCCATGTCATCATAAATTGCATTTTTATCATGCGATTTCAAGGTAAAATTACACTTTTAAAATGCGATTTTAAAAAGTAGGTTAGTTTCTCAAATAATTTGAAAAGTAAATCAATTCTCTAAATTGGTTTTTTTTTTTTTAGAATATTTATAAAAAAAAAAAAAAAAACTCAGAAACATGAGAAGGAAATATGGAAAATATTGAAAAATTCTCGTTGATGTCAATTTCAATGCAAAAGGCCCAATTTCAACGCAGACACTGAAACTGATGCAGAAGGCCCAATTTCGATGCATATGCAGGTAGGCTCATAAAAAGCATAATATGCTATGCAGTTTGCAGCTCCCATAATAGCACAACGACAAGTAGGATGGTAATAAATATTATAAGTAGTGAAATATAATTGATAATTTAAAAACTCGTGATTTTTTACCATTCAATGATATTTAGATACTTTTATTCTTAATAAACTAATGATATTTAGATACTTTTATTCTTAATAAACTAGCATAATTACTGCACGGGTATAAATAAATAATCAAAAATTAATTTTTAAAATTAAATAATAATTTAAAAAAATTATCTTCAATATTTAACAAAAATTATTTAGAATCAATTAAATTTTATTTATTTTTATCATAGTTGCATATAAGAAATTTTTTTTTATATTATTCTCATGCCATTAATTGTGTGCTCTAAGTTCTTCATAACAAATATATGTTATAATTTAAGTATTAAAAATTTAAAAATAAATCACAAAAATTATATTTATGATAAAATATAAATACATTTCGTCTTATGAGTTTTGTAAATTTAATTTATCATATGATAGTGGTAAATTACATTTGTCAATATAGTATTTTTTTTTTTTTATATTTTGTGAAATCTAAAAATTATAATTTGTCTTGTATTATAAGATTTATGTAAAAATGAATTAGGATTCACTTGTGATAATTTGAGGTTAACATTAGATTTACGCCAACTTGTCATTCACCTAATCATTAAAAATTGCCTTGTTCTGTTTCCAACCTATATGAATCATTTGACCTATCTATTTATTAAATTAGTAAATAAATATTTGTAAATATTTTTTTATAATAAAAATAAGAAATATGGATTTATTTTATGCATACTTATTAAAAAATTTGAACTATAGTTTAAAAAAAAAACTATATATTTTTGTTTAAAACAATTAAATGAATAGTTATATATATATATGTATGTATATTTATATATAAAAAAATTATTTAAGATAAAGTCACCCTAAATTGTAGGTCATATTCTAGTCCAAATAAATTTAAATTCTATATTTAAATTATATCGTAGTTTATCAGTTCGTGATTGATATGAGCTAATTTGGGGGTTCCAATATTGGATTAAATACTAAAAAGTAGCCAATAAAATTTAGTTCAAGTCAATTTTTTTTGCCAATAATTATTGATTTAAGTCTAGTTCTTAGAGAATCGTCTAGTTCATCTCCAATCTATGAGTTAGTAGACCTACCTAATTATTTAATTTTTAATTAGTAAATATATATATTTTAAAATTTTATAACAAAAATAGGAAATATGTACATATATATTTTTTTTTAATCTAAACTAGAGTGTTTTGTGTAGTAATTTTTAATTAGATGTAAATAGTTATACAAGATAAAAAAATTAATTATTCATAAGCAGGGAAATGAATATTATTGATTTTTATTTTTTAATTAATAACTCCCAACTTTAAAATAAAAAAGTTAAAGCAAACAAAATCCTCAAAGCACATGACTTGTGACTTGAGAGAATATGGAGTTGAAGGAACTGCACGTGCGTTTCCCAGAACTCAAGTGACCAGCACGTGCTCTCACGTTTTCGTAGAATTATAAAGAGGAGAAAATAACGGTAGTGCTATCTGTACTATTTAATGTATTAATTAGTGTATCAACACTAATTATAATATTATTATTGACCTCACTAATTAAATAAATTATAAATATAAAAAATCTCTTAAATTATATCACATTATTCCTACCACATGGCATTGACCACCGTCAAATTTAGGTTTTGACACCATAAAAATATTATAAATATCAAATTTTTTACTAAATAAATAATTAAATATGACGCCACACTTGTATAAACTTTACATCACCTATATAAGATATTTATTAATCATTTACTTAATAAAAAATTTGATATTCCTAATATTATTATGGAAAATGATTTGTCCCTCTAAAAATGCCTTTCCTAATCCTCCTAATGCCCAAAATGACGTCGTTTTGGACATTTTTTTTTTTTTTTGCCTTGATTTGAAATTTAGAGAAATTAAGAGGCCAAAAATTAGAAAATGTAGCAAGGACCTATTATTATTTGACATTATCCTAACCCAACAACACAGCCCTCCCTCCCCCCTCCCCTCACATGGTTCGCTGACACCCCCCGACGTACACTTTTATCACGTGCAATTTGGACCCCACATACATTAATATTATTTAAAAGTAATAAAACTGAAAATAAATATAAAATTTTATTATTAAGTATCATTTTTGCTTTTTTTTTTTTTCATTTGATTTGCATGAAAAAAAAAAATATATATTATCATTTTTACTTTTAAATTATCATCAAAATATTATTAATTTTAATTTTAAACAATTATTATTATTATTTTTTTTTCTAACTTCTCCCAAATCAATTTAGAATTCTGTAATAGTATCTTTTATTCTAAATTTATCTCTCAACTTATAAAAACCATACACTTATATATTAACAGCACTTCTATAGTCATTACTATTAGTTTTTTAATGAAAAAATAGCGGCGTTACATGCAAAATTTATAAAATTATGTGACATCATCTATTAATTCATTAATTAATAATAAGATGCTCAATTTAATATAACTATCAAATGTTAGGAGGTGTTTGTATATATTTTTCAATTGTTAAGGGATGTGTTTGTAATACACTTTTTCTTTGTGCAAATCTATTCACACATTGAAAGGTAAAACTAAAAAAACAGTTGATATTATAGAATTTTGAACTCGTTTGAGAGAATTTATATATATATATATATCTATATAATAAGGCATAAAGATTTTTGAAAATATGTTAGAGACAATTGTCCTACTAGGACATTTTAATGGTCCTGATTCATTTCTATATTTAGATGGATAGCTGAGATGAAAACCTTCTCTCTCACCCTACCTGAATTTCCCGTCCAAGAGCCACAAACTTTGCAACCATCCATCCTTATCTTATCTGTCACACCTCACCTTTCTACATTTTAAATTTCAAAACACACCCCTCCACTCCTTACAAAAAAGGACAGCTGAGATGAAAGCCTTCTCTCACCCTACCTGAATTTCCCGCCCAAGAGCCACAAACTTTGCAACCACCCATCTTTATCTTATCTGTCGCACCTCACCTTTCTACATTTTAAATTTCAAAATACACCCCTCCACTCCCTACAAAAAAGGAATTTTGGATTAAGAGAAACAAAAAATATCGTTTTTAAAACTCTCACCCTTCCTTGCTCTATTCATTCTTTTCTTTCTTTTCTTCCAAACATCGGCTTTTGCAGCCAAACTGGTAATTTGGCTTCCTCTAAATTTTGAAACCTAGTATGGTTGAAAAATTTTACCTTGCAATTCAATATATATCCCATAATTATATTTTTTATTGTTTCTTTTAATATCCAATTTATGGACAGTTTTTTTTTTCCCCCTTCTTTTTTTCCATCTAATTGATGCTTATTAACCACTACAAGAAAAGGCAAAATTGGCGACTAAAATTCGAATTTTCGTCGCTGAAAGTAGCACAATTGGCGACTAAAATGGAATTAGTAGCAAAAAGTGAAGACTTTTGGCGACTAAAATAGTTTAGTAGCCAAATGTATATTTATTAGCGACTAAAAATCAGTTTAGTCGCCGATTATATGGGTTTTAGCGACTAAAAAAATTTTAGTAGCCAAAAGTGAAGGTTTTTGGCGACTAAAAACATTTAGTAGCCAAAAGTATAGGTTTTGACGACTAAAAAATAGTTTGGTCGCCGATTATACGTGTTTTACCGACAAAAAAAAATTTCGTAGCCAAAAGTGAAGCTTTTTGGCTACTAAAAAAAATTTAGTAGCTAAAAGTCAACAATTGGCGACTAAAATTCAGTTTAGTTGCCCAAAGTGGAGGGTTTTGGCGACTAAAATTCAATTTAGTCGCCAAAAGTGGAGGTTTTAGGCGGGAATTAATTCTTTTAGCGACTAAAAAATAATTAGTTGCCAAAAAGTATAGAATTGGCGACTAAAAAATAGATTTAGTCGCCAAAAGTGGTCTCCTATTTTTTTTAGTAAATAATTTATTTTTTACATAAATTATATTGAATAAAAATAATTATGTTTATATATAGTTTTATATTAATACGGCTCAATATACTATATAAATAATATATGTTGCATATATATTCATGTGGTGTTGTAGTGGTATAGTGGATAGAGTGTGTTGCTAAAGGTTTAGAATGTGAGAGGTTGTGGTGGTTCAAAACTTTGGAAGAGCAGAGGGTAATTATTATTTTTTTTTGAAATAAGCTTTTGGCGACTAAAATGTGTGGTTGCCAAAAGCTTAAGTATTGGCGATGAAAAAAATAGTCGGCAAATGTATAAATTTAAAAAAAAATAATTCACTATTGGCGACAAAAAATTTAGTCGCCAAATGTATAATTTAAAAAATATAATTGAGCTTTGGAGACCAAAGTTTGTCGCTACAGACTTCGTTTTTGGCGACTAAAAGTTTTTTAGTCGCCAATAGCCAATACCTTCCCCGACCGTGTTTTCGCGACAAAACCGGCGACTAAAAAATTTAGTCAGGGAAACTAAAAAGTCAACTTTTGGCCACTAAAAATGGACTTTTGGCGACTAAAAATTTAGTCGCCAAAGGTGCTTTTTCTTGTAGTGAACATATCAAATACAGTCATATATAGTGTACATGTGAGTGCATTCACATGGACTAGAAGATGCAGATACTACTGTTAGCAAGGTGAAATATTCACATTGCCAGTTTCTTGCATCCTTCTTGGGAAGGTATGGAATTTGGTATATTATATCTCTACTTCTGTATATGGGAACAACTATACAAGTCACATTTTTTTTTTCAAATTTAAAAATAATAAAAAAAACAATAATGACTTGGACCCCCTTTTTTTCCCACCCCCTTGACTCTCTTTTCTCCTGATTGGTCACTTTTTTTTTTTCTCCTTCTCCTCCAATCACCACCCGCCACGTGTGTGTGGGGGTGGTGATTGGAGGGGGTCTCAATCATCACCCTAAAAAAAACTTACAATTTTTTTTTGAGTTCTTTATTTTTATTTTTAATGAATTCTTAATTACGTAATTTTTAAAACAAATATTTTTGGTCAATCTTGTGTAGATGAATTTTGAAAGAAAAAAAAAATTGAAAATGCCAAAATAATTAATTGTATTTTCTGAATTTTTAAAAAAATTTCAGTTCATCTCAACAAGTAAAATCTAAAAATTTAAAACTTTTTTAAAAATATGAAAAAAAAAATTCACTAAAAACAAAAATAAATAAATTTAAAAAAAAAAAAAAAAACTAAACTAAACTAAACATCCCCTTATAATGTTGGTGTAGTAGTGAGAAGGCCAAAGAGGCAATATTTTACTCTTACTCTCGAGATATCAACGGTTTTGCTACAACTCTTGAGGACGAGGAAGCAGCAGCAACTGCAAGTACGTACAAACATTATAAACTCTTGATGATGACGACGAGGCAGATGTATTTTGGGTTTTTTTTTTTTTATGATGATGATGGCTTTTCGTGAGAGAGAATGAGTGGCATCTGAGGCTTTTTGGGTTGTGTGTTTCTAACCTTAAGATGTTTATTTATTTATTTATTTATTTTTTTTTTAAAGTTCTGTTTGTTCTTTATTTATATAGACTTTTTTTTTTTTTAATGTAGGGTTTGGATTTAATTTTTTAAAAAGTTTTGGATCTGAAATAATATTTGATCTTCATAAAATGGGTTTTGATTTTAGTTTGATTTATGAAATGGATTTAATTCCTTAATGGAAAATGAGTGTTGATTTTTTATGATTTTGAAATAGTTTTTGAAATGGGTGTTGAAAATATATTTGTTTGGTCTAATTTTTTAGAGATTATTTTTAGACTGGTTTTCATTGGTTATTACTCAATTTTTTTTCCTCCATATTTTAGTCATTTTTTTGGGGTACTTTTTAGATATATCAAAATTAGATACATTTAAAAAGTAAAATACGAAAAAATTCATTAAAAAAAACAAAAATCCAAATAAAAATGCACAGATTTTTGTTTGAATTTTTTTTATTGTTAGAATTTTTTAATATTTTAGTCAATTTGTTTTACTTTTCAAATTTATTTAGATTAGGTGCATTTAAAAAGTAAAAAAAAAAAAATCCAATAAAATAAATGAAAATACCTTTAAAACAATTTTTGAAAAATCAAACCAAACAATTTATTTTTGTGAAATTAATTTCTATTTTTTCAAAAAAATCAAAAAATAATTTAAAAAATCAAACCAAACCGCTATATCATGTATTATTTTGAATATAAATTCAATAAAAGTAATAATTTTAATAAAAAATATTAACTTTGATATTAGAATAATTTGAAGACATTTCATCATAAAATATTAATATTTAATTTTTTAATAAAAATTTAAATAAATTTAATGAGCTGAATTTTTAAGACATATAATAGCATTATAGTAGAAATTAAAATTTACTCACAAAACTTAAGAAAATTTGAAAAAGTTTTTGAAATGAGTGTTGAACTAAGGGACTCATCGCCACCTCCGCTCTATGACTGTCCACCACCATTGAAAAGGAAAATCTTAACATTATGTTTTAATAATTTTATTTTAATTTATATTTTAATCTCATTATTAATTGCACCGTGCCTAAAACATAATTTTATTTTGATTTATATTTTAATCTCATTATTAATTGCATCGTGCCTTCAGGCACGGACATACACTAGTATATATATAAGGGACTTAATTGTTGGAATTGGAAGTTAATAGAATTTGGTGATAATTCGGAACAAAAAATTATCCTCATTGATTATTGTTTCAAAATAATAAAAAAAACGGTGATATTACATGCACCAATTAGTATACTAACTAGTGTATCAACATTAGTTATGTTATTATTATTGACTCCACTTATTAAACAAATTACAAATACTAAGAAACTCTTAAATTATGTCATATCATCAACTGATATATTAGTTAGTACACTAATTAGTACATATAGTATTATTTATAAAAAAAAAAAAGTTTAAAAAATCATGACAAATATTAGACCTCCACGCCAAGCAACAATCTGGGTACTCTCTCTTTTTCAGTCTTTCCTTTTAATTCAAGCATTTAAAAGTAATAAAAACTATAAATAAAATAAAATTAAAAAACGTACGTATATATGCATGTTGGTATGTTGCTATCTAAATGATACAGTGAATTCTCATATTATCATTCATGAATCTTCTCTTTTCTTAAGAGGTTCCATCAATGCATTCAAAAGTAAACATGTGTCTACTCCTAATATTCACTATAAGAACATGTGCTTTTAACGACTAAAGTTTTAGTCGCCAAAAGTAAAGGTTTTAGTCGCCGAAATTTTTTTCCGACTAAATATTTTGATCGCTAGATTTGTCACGGGAAAACGGTCGGGGAAGGTTTTGGCGACTAAAAAAAATTTAGTCGCCAAAAGTCCTATAAATGGCTACTAATGTTTTAGTAGGGAAAAGTACGAGGTATTGGTGACTAAATATTTTTTAGTAGCCAAAAGTCATAAATTGGCTACTAAATATTTTTTAGTAGCCAAAAGTCATAAATTTGAGACCAAATATTTAGTCGCCAAAAGTTTGCAAATAAAATTAATTTTCATTTTCAGCGACTAAAACTTTTAGTCGCCCAAAGTATCATTTATTATTAGCTACTAAATATTTAGTTGCCAAAAAAAATTAATTTTCATATTTTTTTTTAGCTACTAAACTATTTAGTCGCCTAAAGTCTCATATATTTTTTACTACTAAATTTTTAGTCGCCAAAAAATCTTTGGTTTGTTTTTGGCTACTAAATTTTTAGTAGCCAACAAGTTTATTTATTTCGTGCAACCTACACCTTGTATATAAACAAAACAATACATATGTCTATTTCTATTTCACTTTCAACCATCCAAAAATTTGGTCTTGTAACATGAAATTCTATACAAACCAAATATAATCTAACCTAAAATAATAATTCCATACAAACAGATAATCAGACAAAAATGATGTCCTCCGTATACAAAAAAGAAATATCCACTAGTAATCTATACCACCAGAAAATAACTTCATCTCTGTTGGATCAACAACTATTGCAGTAATTGGTAGTGGAAAAGCTCGAGTTTGTAAAAGTCTTCCAGTAACAAGGTCCCATACCTACAATACGAAAATAAGTCATTTCGAGAAACAAAAATACTCATGCTAGGAAGATATTATTATGAAACATTTAACATAATTAAGTAACCTTGCATGTGCCATCGAGGGAGCTTGATAAAAAAATTGAATTTGAGCCACTTGATGCAGTTAATAGGCCCGTTATAGAGGATGAAAGCTCCAACGAAAAATTTAGTTTTAAAGCCACAGTCCAACATTCTGTCTCGTCTACCAAACTTCCACCAAACAATGTGATTACAAAGTCAGTTATTTATTTTTCCTGAAAAATAAAACTAAACGACATTCAAATACAAACATTAAATTGTTGAAGAAACGAAGATTCACTTTTTTTACCCGATCATAGGCCAAATAATGATCATGCCATCTTCTGAACCAGAAATAAGAAATGAATCATCGCTGGAAAATGTCAAGCAAGTCACTGATTTTTGATGTGCGCATCAAGTCCTGACCAATCTCCCATTTCAAATCTACAAATTACCATGACACTCAATATTTGAAAATAATGACTACAAATAATAAATACAAATTAAGCTAATGGCCCACAAAGACAACTATTCAGTAATTTTTTATATTGGGATCAATTTAATGTAAAGTACTGACGAGATTAAAAGAAAATGATCTTTGCATGTGGGGCTACAAAAAGAGTTTATTAGCCTCCCAAATTCAAGTGATTGTAACCAATGATCGCTATGATAGATGAATTTTAAAAGTAATTACTAATAGCATTATTACTTTTGTCCAGTTAATCAAGTGATTGTAACCAATGATCGCTATGATCCTAACTTTTTTGTTTTCTTGACACATGTCAACACCTGACCTTGGTTTGTCCAAAGGGTCATGAGTTTAAACTTGCACTTGATAAAATTGCACAATGTAATAATAGCCCTGATATGCATGGTGGAGGGTTTTGTGAGTTAATAAGGTAAAGAGAGCAGATTGTGAAATTTTTTCTGATAAATTTGGTGACCATGTTCAATTGTGAAAGCAGATTCAAACAGATTCAAACACTTGGTGACCATGTTCAATAGTGACCACAATGTAATAATAGCCCTTATATCTTTTCCTTTCCTCTATGATAAATTGGGCATATAACCTACCATATTAAAGCTTTGAAGTCTGATGCATCTGTTCGAAGTAAAAAAAATATAACAGATGTTACTACTAATCAACAAATTTGTCCAAAACTCTTAACTCTTGCAACTTCCACCTATAAAGATTTTTTTGGCTAAGAACGTGGACATGAAGATTTTTTTTTTTTTTTTTTTTTTTTCTGTTGATAAATCACATGTACATCAAGATATTAAAAAAATAGGAAAACTATTAATTCAATTTGGGCTGTTTGTTATGCTTTTCTGTTGATAGTAGTATGCTCTGTTTCTGCTATATCTAGGAGATGGTAGTTTGTTTGTGTTGGCTGGCTTGGTGTAGAGGTTCTCCTCCATTGATTTCTGTTCTGTACTCTGTTTGATTCTTTTCATCTTTTTCAATAAATTTTGTCATTCACCAAATAAACAAAAAAAAAAAAAAGAATTAAAATGGAAAACCAAGTTATTGCACACAAATGGATAGATTCCACACTATGTCAACAAAATATCAAAAAAAAAATTCTTCCTCTTTCTACTCATGCTTCTAATTTTGTACGAGTACAAAGACAAATTCAGTTTCATAAAATGAATTTCTACGCGGTTCTCATCTCAATAACTACATCCCCATAAATATCGAGCAAACAGTACATGACAACTTAGGAGGAAATAAGATCACGCAGATTTTGATAATAAATAGATAAGAATGATATAATAACCTCTTTGTGTATAGCGCGACCTTTGGTTCTGATTCTTTTTGAATTTTGTGTTTTAAATGTCTAAATAGGGTGAGGAAGATGTACCTTTTGGGATCTCCGTTGAGCCTTCTGCAACCCCTTTCTCTAATCTTCATAGAAGATAATTTTTTTCATCAATTTCCTTGTCAGCCTCAACCAAAGGTGCTGCAACAGACAAAAAAACTTTCTTATGCTTCATCAACTACAGGTTTCTTACGAAGATCCACAATGTGCTTGTAACTACTTATGCTATGTGCTAATTTAAACACACTCAGATCACAAAATCAACTTATGCTAATAATCTCATGTACTGTATTGGATGGAAAAATCGCCCGGAATCCAAGACAATCCAATCTTGGATCCTTATGCCATTGCCATCGAAGACTATTTCCTTGTAAAGCTGACATGCCAGACTGATCAAGTAGATGTAGACTATTTCCTTGAGAATCTAATGTCATTGCAAACTTGCAATTGTCCTATTTAAAGGTTTCTTTTCGCTTAAAGATATTCGATATTAAAACTTGAGGCCTAAAAAGAAAGAAAAAGCTATCTTATGCTTTTCTTCCTAGCCTGATTGCTGTGGAATGGTGAAAGAAAGAGAAGGATCTAATGGTCTCATGCGTGGTAATAATGATTCCATATCTTCCAAAACACCAAAGAATGATCGATATGATTGCTTTCAGTCAAAATTGCACAGGCATGATGATTACAGGTATTTTGTAACCCCTGCCCTCCCACCATTTATTATTTGCGCATTAAAATAATCATTTTCTATTTTCTTTCCTTTTCTTTTCTTGTTTCTTGCCTATTGTAAAGCTGTGAAGTGTTAAGTATGTTTCCTTTGTAGTCATATACAGAGTATCCCCCTTTACAGTTAGTGTAACTAAACTTGAATTGACTGTTTAGCTCTTCAGGTTCCCCCACTTTATTCATTCTTTACAAATGAACAACTCAACATGCATGATGTACTTATTGAATAGAAACTGGCGATTTATGTGCAAGGTAAAAAGGACTCAAAAAGCATGCGACCTTTTTTTTTTTCTCCTTTTACAAGGGAAAAATGCAAAGGGAAGTGAATCTAATGAATGAAAAGTTGGTAACGGGCTTGATTAAAAGTGGGAAATATATATACCACTGTTCGGCTAGAACTGTACTCTTATAAACCCTACCAATCAATCTCATATTTAAATAGATATGTTGAGTGACAGCATTTGTTTTATATTGATCAATACATTTTCGCAATTGTCTGCGCTTTAGATTCATCAAATCCCGCCTACATCTACTTGAACAATCAAATAGTTATGAATGTCTTTCACAGGAGATAGCCAACAAGAGAAAGCCTCTGCCATATTCTCAATATCAACCTTAGACCTCAACCTGTATCTGTAGCTCCAAAATAAACAAAAGTTGAATGAAAGATTTATCAACTATTTTGATCATTGAAAAAGCAAATAATCCTGATTCCTGAAGGTTTGGCCATACGAAATAACACCGATATGAAACAAATAAAGTAATACTAATTTGGGTCATATCCTAAGATCAAATGCCTAGGCAAGCTCAGTTGGCAGTCCCACTTGCCAGTCATACCATATTACATAAACGTGTATGCAATTACTATGAGGAGAAAAGAGACAAAAAAAAGTCCTTCAATGTCATGTTTTCATAGTACATCTCGCTCTAGCAGTCATTAGAAATTACAAGACAAGTTGCTATTTCTTTAATATTTGAGTTTTTATCTAATGCCGCTCCCCCTCTTTATCCTCCTTGGCCTAAACAGATTCCTTGGGCTACGAATCCCGAATACTTGAGTAATCTACTCAGGAATCTCACAATCAATAAGTTTGACAAATAAGGGCCTGTTAAACACTCTCATTAACAAGTTTTGCAAACCAAAGCAGCAAATCAAAATAAATTAGGCTCCATTTGGATATGTAGATTTAAAATGAATGGATTTGGTATTAATTCAACGTAATATTCTAGGTATGGATCTAAACTATAAATTTGAGAATTTTAGATTAATGGATTTGAAATAACTAACTGAACATGGTTATTTGAAATCCTTTCATAAATGATTATTCTCCGCATACAAAAATACTAGCAAAATGCATTTTTCCTATCTTTATGCATCCTTCACTTTAGAATTATCAATCTATGTCCACTAATCAATCTTCTTACAAATCTATAAAGCTGAATATCAAATCCCTTCATTTAAAATCCGCACACTTATCAACATTCATTAATTTTGATCACTAAAATTTGAGCCTGTTCTAATTTCGTTTTAACATTTTGTCAAACACATGGTGAACAAGAGGGTGGAAAACAACAACAATAAAAAGCATAGACCAAACAATAGAAACAAATAAACTACCAACAACAACAATAGTAACATCATCACACACAAACTAATTGATTAAAAGAAAATTAGAATTGAATGGGAGTACGATTAAGAATCATTATGTAGGACAATAGAAGAATGAATTGGATTTAACAAGGTGCACTCCAATGGTTGAGAGAGAGAGGGAGGAAGGGGAAGAAGAAAGGGAAATACCAGGGTGTGCTCCAATGGTTGCTGCGAGCGAGAAATAGAGAGAAAAAACACTACTCTTGGGGAGATGGATTGTACCGTCGCCGGTGAGGAGGTGGTCGTACCGTCACCGGTGAGGAGGTGGTCGTATCGTCGCTAGTGAGGAGGTAGGTGCTCATGTGCAACAGTGGTGGCCGGTAGGAGGGTCGCCTGCGATGGAGTGAGAGAGAGAGAGAGAAAGAGAAGATCGATGATAAGAGAGTGAAATAGGAAAGGGTTGTGTAGGGTAATTAATTAAGGGACAAATGCCGACTAAATTCTATTTTAACCAACAGCGACTAAATATTATTTTAGTCGCTAAAAGTAATAATTTAGCGACTAAACATTTTAGTCAGTAATTAATTTCATAAATCCCGCCAAAAATCGAAATTAATTTCATAAATCCCGCCAAAAATCGAAATTTTCCCTCCAAATATTTTAATTCTTTGGCAACTAAAATATTTTTTAGTTGCTGAAAATCAATTTTGGTCGCCAAAAGTCTGAAAGTAAATTTTTTATTTTTCATTCGGCGACTAAAAAATTTTAGTAGCCAAAACTATCTATACAGTGACTAAAACATTTTTTAGTCGCCAAATGTATTCTTTTTAGCAACTAAATTTTTTTTTAGTTGCCAATAATCAATATTTCCCGACTAAAAAAAATTTTGGTCACCAATTCGACATGTTTTGGCAACTAAATGTTTTTTAGTCGCCAAATTTAGTCGCCAAAAATGTATTTTGTTGTAGTGGGTGTTTAGAGGTAAGAAAATATAAAATTTAGTATATTTTTGTATTTATTGTTTTTTTTTTAATAGATTTTTTCACAAATAATTTTTACTTTTCTAGGTGCATCTAAAAAAAATTGAGCAAAATATGAAAAACAAAAATTACTAAAAGCAACAAAACACGAAGAAAAAAAAAACTATATTTGAAAATTTAAAATCAAACTAAGAAATGTTTCTTTTAATTTTTGGGGTGGAAGAGTGAGAGAATAGGGAGAGAAGTGTGTGAGCCCACCTCATTCACATGGGCTATTCCATGTCATTAACAGTGAATTGATGATGCCAAATTAATACTCCCAAACATTTTTCTACTTGTCCTATAACACTATGTACTTTTTTCTCAAGTAAATTTAACACATTTTGGGGCTTCTCTTTTTTTTTTTTTTTTTTTTTTGATCAGCAAAGAAAATACTTTATTGATGAAAAAACATGTACAAAGTATGATATATTACATCAATAAAGAGGAGTTTAGAGCTAGTTTAAGCTCCAACCTCCTAGTTGGTGAGGGACCAACAAACAGAGCAAAACAAAGAAAATCAGCAAGCAATCCACAGCTGAGCAACAAAAACAAACACAACACAAAAGCTAAGCAACCACAAAAACAACACAGCAGGAAAGCCCAGAACCAAACACCAATCAGCCACTACCAAACAAAACCAAACCTACAAAACTCTGAAGCAGCAAGAACCAGAGCAAGACATCATCAAGAAAACAAATTAACCAGAACTATGATTGAGGAACCAATGGGCTGAACTCAACAAAACCCAACACAGCAGCATAAACCAGCAAATACCAACATACACCCTCCCAGTAGTAGCAGACAAAGAACCTCAGACTAACCCCATCAGTGCATAATGCAGAACTTTACATTCTGCAAATTGAACACAATATCATTGACTGAGTAGCAGAAAGAAGGGCTAGAAGCTCTGAACCATAATGTTCACACAACTTTTCCAAATCCACCTGGGTGCCATTAAACAAACTTTCATTCCTCTGCTTCCATAAAGACCATAATATCGCCAATGGAATGATCTTCCAGAGCACATTCACCCTTTTATTGCATCTATAACCAACCCACCACTGCAAAAGGCCAGGCACTGACCCCGGCTGCACCCAAGATATTCCCCACCACTTAATAACACCAAACTCTCCAACTAAAAGCGCTACACATCAACACATGAGTGACAGCTTCCACTTCATTCCTGCAGAAGATACAATTAACATTTGAAGCAGCACTGAGGACTCCAATTCTTTGCAAATAGCAAGATGACTTGATCTGCCCTTTCCATGCTAACCACCCAAAAAATTGCACTTTCGGTGGGGCCACATTCCTCCAGATGAAATCCCCTAAGTTTGTAGGCACAGTAGAAGGTAATTCATTCCACTTATAGGCAGAGACAACAATATACATACCAGACTTTTCTGCAATCCATTTCAGACTATCAAGCACTCCAACCCTGAGAGCTGGAGCAGTATGTAATAACTCCTTCAACCTCCTCAACTCTTCAAGTTCCCACTGAAACAAGGCTCTTCTGAAAGCCAACTCTCACTCCTCATTTCCATTTCTCTTACTATTTACCTCTGCCACTGATGCACTTTGGTCAAGGGACACAAAGAATAATCTAAGAAATGCAATTTCTAAGCACTCATTACCAACCCAAATATCAAGCCAGAATTTTGTGGTCCTCCCATCACCAATAATGAGCTTTGAGTTGGCCTTAAAGAACTCCACGAGCTCAGGGCAATTATCAGCAACCCCCAATATATCCCTCCAAACCATAGACAACCTAGAACTTACACCATGGTCTGGCCACCAACCCCATCCAGTCTCTGGGTACTTGCTGCAGATCACTTGTTTCCAGAGGGAACCATTTTCACACCCAAATCTCTACCGCCATTTCAAAAGAAGACATTCATTCATGGTTCTCGCCTTTCTAATGCCTAAACCCTCATTGCTTTTGCTTTGAGTGATTTCCCCCCAACTAACCAAATGGATTTTCCTTCTAAGTTCATCACCCTCCCCCCCCCCAAGAAATCTAGACTGTATTTTATCAATCTCCTTGGCTATCCCTTCAGGCATTTTAAACAAAGATAAGTAGAAGACTGGTAATGATGATAGCGCATACTTTATCATTGTCAACCTACCCACAAAAGATAAAAGCCTTCTCTTCCAAGAAGCTAACTTCGATTTGAAATTTTCAATGACAGGTTGCCAAGTCCTTCTTCTCCTTGGATTAGCACCCAGTGGCATCCCCAAATATTTCAATGGTAGCCTATGATGCAGACAGTTCAAGATGGCAACAAAGTCTTTAGTGAGTTCTTCATTTATTCCAATTCCACACACCACACTCTTGTGATAATTGATCTTTAATCCAGACAATATTTCAAAACACCTCAATATGCTTTTGATATTAAGCACCTCCTTTCTTTTTGCCTCATAAAACAATATTGTGTCATCAGCGAACTGTAAATGGGTAATGATAAGATCACTTGGACCAACTGTGGCACCCTTAATCAAACCAGCCTGGACAGCTCTGTGTAGCAGTATGTTGAGACTCTCAGCCACAATATTGAATAAAAAGGAGGATAATGGTTCACCTTGTCGTAGACCTCTTTGGGGACTAAATTCAACTGTAGGTGATCCATTCACCAAGATAGAGACTTTGGCTGATGAAACACACTCCTTCATCCAGTTAATCCATTTTGAGACAAACCCAAAGTTTGATAGCATGGAAAAGAGGAACTCCCAATTAATTGAATCGTATGTTTTCTTAAAATTAAGTTTTAAGACAAGGCCTTACTTCTGCTTCTTCTTCCAACCATCAACAATTTCATTAGCAACAAGGATACCATCTAAAATGCTTCTACCCCCTATGAAAGTTAATTGAGATTCACTTATGATCTTGGGTGACACTACTTTAAACCTACTAGATAAAACTTTAGAAAGCACTTTGTACAGTGAACCAATGAGACTAATAAGCCTGAAATCACTGAGACCAGAGGTATTGTCATTCTTTGGAATCAAAGCTACAAATGAGCTATTAATACCAAGCACCAACTTTGAATTGATGTGAAACTCTCTCATGAACTGCATCACATCCCCTTTGATTATCTGCCAGAACTTCTTCTGGATCATCATCAGATTAAAACCATCAGGTCCTGGAGCCTTATTTCCATCACAGTTTTTAATTGCTACCACCACTTCTAATTCTGTGAACTCAGCTTCCATAGCAACTCTCACCTCTTTACCTCCAATTGATTTAAAAGGACCAAATAAGGTTGGCCTGTGGAACCAGGATTCTACAAACTACCTCTGGAAATGATTCAGGACTTCAATTCTTATTTCATCTGGATCTTCCTTCAAAACCCCATTGACATCAATTGAGCACAATGCATTCCTATTCCTTCTTGAGAAAGCCATAACATGGAAGAATTTTGTATCTATATCCCCTTTTAATTCCCAGTTAGCTCTAGACTATTGCAACCATAACCATTCCATCATTTTACTCAATTTCCATGCTTCTCCTTTTGCCTCCCTTCGCCTACTTTTTTCTGCGTCAGTGAGTAACCTCAGTTTGCTTAACACTATGAAAACTTTTTGAGATTTGATACTACCTAATTTTTCCTTTGTAAGTGGTAAAAATAGCAGTTGCCCCGTGTAAAATCAGCTTCTAATGAAATATTTAGAATTAATATTTCCTGAATGTTCACAATCACATTAGTTATTTTGGGATGTAGCTTAATTTCATGGAGGAAAATACCCTTAGAAATTTTGAATAAAATTAAATATTCAGTTATTATGCAAATTATATAGAATACTTTTTTATCAGCAATTATATAGAGTACTTAAATGCCTTTCATGGAAAATGTATTTTTTTATCTCTCTCAAAGTAAAGCATTTACATATTTCGTGCACACAATGATTTTTAGGATGTAAACTTGAGGAAAAATACAAGATGTTAAAATGTTATTATTAGAAAATTTTAATCTTAATCAAAGGCATAAGACTCCATGTAGCAATATGATCGAACTAGCATTGTCACGAAAAAATTAACATGTTTATGCAAGGCAACAATATAGTATACCATTAGCACAATACAATTTTAACTAGCATCATCAATATCACTAGATTTATTCCTTTTTGCTCTTAACATCCTCTCATCTAAGACATTAATTGTGCTAGGTGACAATGTAGAGTACTAGTAGTGCTTTATTAAGTCAACAAAGATTAAAAGTCGTTAAACTCATACTTTTTACAACATCCTTTTATCCGTGACCATTAATATCTCGTTACAAATAAATTGTTTTAGTTTTTTGAAGTCAACTAACAGTTATTTTTGTTATTCTTTCATTATTATTTGAGCCTTTAAGAAACTATAATTATCTTTCCGTACAATAAATTCATATTTGTCTTCATTGCCACAACATAATATAATCAAAATACATGATAAATGTAGCTAACTAAATATGTTCCTTTTTCAACTCATCCATTTTGTTTGAGATTGTCCGTTAATTCAGTTATTCTTTCATTATTATCTTTCCATACAACAAAATTCGTATTTTGTATAATGAGTTGGATTGAGGGTTTAATTGAAAGTAAAACTTAAGTTGAATATTTGTAAAAATAAATTTTAATTAAATATATTGAGAAAACCATGATTATTCTGTTGTGTTCCTCTCCCTCTTTCTTTTGTAATGTTTTATATTATTGATAAAATATCACTTTTAACTAGGTAAGAAAAAAATGGTAAGACCTGATGTTAGATGTTTATAATGAGGGTAGACAACTGTTCAAAAAAAAAAAAAACTGTTCAAAAATATAGTGAGGGTAGACAAAAACGGTTGAAGAAACCAATGGGGAATTGTGCTTATCAAAAAACAAAAACAAAAACAAAAACATAAAAAAAACAAAACTAATGGGGAATCACAGTCCGTGGCTTTTTCAAGTCTCCAACAACAAAATGCAATCAATGTTGAAAAAAACAACACTTGAAATAAAACCAAAACCAAAAACTTGCATAGAATTACTAATATTGTTTAATTGGATAAATATATATGTTTGTCTTGAAAAAAATTGAATACATACTTTTTGAAAAAAAAATTTTAATTTTGAATTCAAAATGTCTCTGTTTTTAGAGTTTTTTTGTTGACTTTAAAAAAATTGAATACATAATTATTTAAAAATTTGAATACGTAACTTTTTGAAAAATTTAAAAAAAATTAAAAACGTTTTTAGAATTTATTTGCTGACATTAAAAAAAAAATTGAATATGAAAGTTTTTGAAAATTTTAAAAATTTTGAACCCAAAATGTTTTTATTTTTAGGTTGTTTGTTTAGTGTCTTTAAAAAAAATTGAATACATAATTATTGAAAATTTTTAAATTTTGAATCCAAATATTCTTATGAATTGAGAAATTTTTGAGTATTCTAGAAGGGTACCATATTTTTTTTTTTTTTTTGATCGGCAAAAAAATCTTTATTGATGAAAACATACAAGATATAATAGATTATATCAATAAAGAGGAGCTTGGAACTAATAAAAAGCTCCAAACGCCAATTGGTGAGGAACCAACAAAAAAAGAGAGCAAAAGATGATACCACAACATCAAACATAGACGAAAAAACACAAAAACCAGATAGAAAATCAAACTTGAAAACATCACCACAAAGGCAACTCCTAACAGCATAACAGCACACACTTCCTGATTTGCCTCAAATTAAGAATGAAATCCTGCATTCACAGCAAACCAACATACAGCCCATTCAAGCATCCAGCATCAATGCCATACAGCCATTCAGACCTATCCACATAATAATCTAACTTAGCAGCAACCAGAGCATACCAGCAACCAGAGCATAGCATACCACCATTTCTTGAAAGCAGCCACTGATAGCAATCCAATCCTACAAAACAGCAAATGCCAGTGCATACCAGCCAAAAAGATGCAGACACATAACACAATTGCAGCACAAACCAGCCCAGAGATAGAATTTGTGCAACCTCAGCCACTGCTATTCCAGCCCAGAACAGACCAGCAGCCCAAACAAAACCCTGATTTGTCTGCAATTGAAAATTAATAAGAATCTTAATAGAAGCTTTCCGCCAAAGTGCTACTATTTCCAACTAATTGGAATTTTTTGTTATGACTTGTCAATTGAGTGGTTAGAGTAAATCTTCTAGTCATCAATTCTTTAGCAATTTAGTGGTTATTACATGTATGGCTCGTAGTTGGAGATTACCAAGATTTTGCTAGATTACATTATGGTAGATTTCATTGCACAAAAAATGAGCCCAAGTCTATTAAGAATAGTAACTTATCAAAATTGAATTAGTGTGAAACTTACAAAATTCAATTTGAGAACAACATAATCTGATTTGATATTTTATTTTATTTTCACACTAGTAGTTGACTTGTGCAATGCACGTGCCATGTGCGGAGTAAAATAAATATTTTTTTTAAAACAAATTTTCCAATATTAATTGAATTATCACATCCATATATATTGATTCATCTAAATAAAATTATTATTATAAATATGAATCAAACAAAATTATTAAATAATTTTTTTCAGTTCTCTTTATTTAAAAAAAATCATAAGGCCGAGTTGTTGGCTATTAGGATGCGAGTTGCAGTAATCGGGGAGTTAGAACCCTCCGAATCTGTCTTGGTACATTTTATTTTCATGTGCCTTTAATTTCATATTTTTAATGAAATTTTTACTTTGCCATCAAAAAAAAAATTATATTAGTTATACTACAACATATCAGAGTTTTAGATACCAGAAGGTCTGAATATTTTAATGAACAGAGCCCATGAGCAAGGCATCATCAAGGAGGTAAAAGTGGGGGTAAATGAGGTAGTAATATCCCATCTCCAATTTGCCGATGACTCCATAATATTTTGTGAGGCTGATATGGATCAAATAGTGCACACAAAGAGGATCCTACGCTGCTTTGAAATTTTGTCTGGAATGAGAATTAATTTCCACAAGAGTGTGGTGTGTGGAGTCGGTATAGATA
The DNA here is from genome assembly GCA_036172215.1 of Camellia granthamiana. Lineage (NCBI taxonomy): Eukaryota > Viridiplantae > Streptophyta > Magnoliopsida > Ericales > Theaceae > Camellia > Camellia granthamiana. Next base: position 19,912,663 of record CM069916.1, on the reverse strand, counting down.
ACGAAACCTTGGTTTCTTTCGCAGTTACTCTGAATTGCAAGGTTTATGGCCTACCACTCAAATTTTTGGGTCTTCCCTTAGGTGCTAATCCAAGAAGGAAATCTACTTGGAAGCCAGTTTTGGATAAAGTAAGATCTAGGTTGGCTGGGTGGAAGAGAAGGCTCCTTTTCTTTGCAGGTAGATTAACTTTAATTAAGTCTGTGTTATCTAGTGAAATGGGCTGAAGTAACCAAAAATATGAATCAAGGTGGTTTGGGGATTAAGAGAATTAAGGATGTCAATGCAAGCTTATTGTTTAAATGGTGGTGCAAATTTGGATGTGAAATAAATGCTTTATGGAGAAGATTGTTGTGCAGCAAGTACATGATTGAAGAGAATAATTGGATCCCACCTGTGAACTCATCATCTAGATACTCTAGAATTTGGAGAGATGTTCTTGCCATTGCAGGTCATAATCAACCTTTTGAAGAGTTCTATTTGGTGCAGTTTCAGATAAAGGTTGGAAATGGGTGTAGAATAAAGTTTTGGCTTGATAAGTGGGTTGGTGATAAGTGCCTTAAAGATAAATACCCTAGACTCTTTAGTTTGTCTAATGACAAGGAGGGCACACTGTCCTTTTTTTCTGCAAGGAAATCCAGTTCAGAGGAGTGAAACTCCTCTTTCAGAAGGGATCTTTATGATTGGAAGAAGGAAGAGGTCACTAGTTTGGCTGCAGGGTTGAGGGAGGTCCCTTCAATTAGTATTAATGTAGAAGACTGTGCTGTGTGGAAGGGTTCTATTGATGGCAGCTTTAAGGTATCTAATATTTATAGGTTCACTGATTCTCTTTTGAGTCCTCATCTCAAAATTTGCAAGTTTGTTTGGAATAAAAGCATTCCCCCCAAAGTTCAATTCTTTGGTTGGTTGGCATAGAGGAATAGAGTTAAAACAGGGGATTTCCTATAGCATATTGGTGTCCTTTATAACAGTGTTTCTATCTTATGTGTCTTCTGCAAAACTGAAAATGAATCTGTCTCTCATGTCCTCTTACATTGTCCATTTTCATGAAAGTGTGGTCAGATTTGCTGCTCTGGTGGGGGTGTTTTTGGGTGGTGCCAAGGTCTATTGATTGTTTATTTCATTGGTGGTTAGGTTGGAATCATAAGAAATTGGTTAGGAGGTTGTGGAGGGCCTTACCTTCTATTGTTCTTTGGTCCATTTAGAAGTTAAGAAATGATTGTCTATTTAATGGAGTGCAGCCTAGTAGGTCTGAGTTATGTGAGCTTATTAAGTTGAGATTCACTTTATGGGTTAAAGCTTCTGCAAAAGGAATCATGTACTCTGTCTTGGATTTAATCAATAATCTAAATCAGATAAAGGACTGCTGTTGAGGGATTATTGCTACTATTTGGTCTGTTTTCTGGTCTGCTATTTGGTCTGTTTTGGTATGTTCAGCTACCATCTGCTGTTTTGGTGTCTGTTGTGAAGGTTGTTTCTGATATAGTGGGTGGCATTTTGGGTTGCTGACTCATACTTGTTTTGCTGGTGAATTTGATCTACTGCTATTTGATTAGTTTTGGCTAATGCTATTTTGTCATGACCCGAACCAGTCCCTATAGATTAAGGTCATAACCGACTAGTAATCATGAGATTACCTACGGCCTCAAACCAAAACAAGCATATAGCAACAGAGTGAAGGGGCCAAAACGGAAGCAAACAAAAAAAAAAATTGTCCAATGAGCTATGCTTACATGGCATGTCAAAACATTTCACATATACTTAATAATAACTCACACCACATATCAGTAGTTAACATCTTGTATACCCAGGATCATTCAAACACATAGTTAGCCATGCCAAAAGCTTATACACATAAATGGTCTATCATGACCAATAGAAGTAGCAAAAGAAATACAAAAGATCATAAACAAAGCCTCTTGCGTGAGGCACCTGGGCTGACTTCATAAAAGTCGGGTTCCTTTCTTAAATTCCACTAAGGATGGGGTTGAACGTCCCTTTGCTCACCTACATACATATAAATAAGAGTGAGCTAACGCCTAGTGAATAATATCTAAATAAAGAGGTTAATGAATGAGGTTCGTTCATAAATGAATCATACTTATAATGTACACATTTGAACCACTCTTCTCATTCACACCAGATTTACAAATCTCAACAAAGCAAAACGACCTTGGGTCCAACACATCATATCCATATGCAAAACGACCTCAGGTCCAATTCTTATATAAAACAATACGACCTCGGGTTCATTTATACGAAACGACCTTTGGTCCAGCTAACTCTTTATTCAAAACGACCTTTAGTCCAATTCAAACATATCAAACAGCCTTGGGCCCAATTCGAATATATCAGGCGTATCAAACGACCTCGGGCCCATTCTCTTTATATTCATATCCATGCATATTTCATATTCATGATCATGATCCCTTTTATTCAAACGGCCTTTGGCCCATCACGGTATTCAAACATATCAAATGACATATTCAAACGGCCTTTGGCCCATCTTTGCATTCATGTCTAACGGCCTTTGGCCCAATCGTTCATATCCGACAGCCTTTGGCCCAATCATTCATGTCCAACGGCCTTTGGCCTAATCGTTCATGTCCGACGGCATTTGGCCCAATCATCCATGTCCGACGGCCTTTGGCCCAATCATTCATGTCCGACAGCCTTTGGCCCAATCATTCATGTCAAACGGCCTTAGGCCCAATTCAAATATATCAAACATATCAACGGCAAACGGCAAACGACCTTAGGCCCAATTCAGATATATCAACATATCAAACGGCCTTATACAAAATTAGGCATATAGAATACTCATTCATATTTCAGATCAACAAATCCATGAAGCTTATACAGAAGTAGCATTCGAAAAGTAACATAATTGAAAATATCTTTACTAAGATATTACTCACAGTGTTCTGCCGGTGGATTTGTCCTTGAGCTCGACCCTACACATTACAAAACACATATGGGTCACAAATGATTTAATCCGTTCTTAATTTATACATTCCTCTTAGGCTTATTTCTTATCATTTTAACTCATTCACAATGCTCGATGCATGCCTAAGAGTGCTTAGAAATGAAAGAGAGAGGACAACAAATCATAAAACCACTTTTCAAAATATCTGAAACAGGGATCCCCGCTCGAGCGCAGCTTTCGCCGCTCGAGCGGACCATTTTTCACGCTCGAGCATGACTTCGAACGCTCGAGCTGAGAGTCAAACTACATGGCTCCCCGTTCGAGCGTGAATCTCCCCGCTCGAGCGGACACCCATGTCTGCAAAAAGTTCTGGGAACCAACATTCCACGCTCGAGCAGCCCTTTTCCCGCTCGAGCGGACATGCCAAATTCTGGAATTTCCAAAACTGGTTTTGAAGTTCAAATTTGACATTCAAAGGCCCAAAACTCATGTTCTTGGTTCAAAAATGTGGAAACACATTATATATCATAAGGACGTAAGCAACATGAGGCCAATTATTCAAAATCCATAATCATACTCTCAAATTAATCAACATTTCTCTTGTGTGGTTAAAACTCATGCATTCAAACTTCATATAATCTTCATATCTCCATTAATCAAACATGCATGTCAATTTTGACTCCAATTCTAGTACAAATGGCACTTATAAGCATGAAACTCATGTAGATTATGCATGCATGAGGGATTTGGTGCCCAATTCTCCTTGTTTAACATGATTCATGCTCAAATATGCAAATTCATAGCAATTCTTGGCATGCATGTACATGAAAGCTTCCAATTCTTCAATTTCATCTCAATTTATGTTCTTGACCACCATCAAACCTTGAATTCACAATATTACAAACTTAATTCATAAATCTTTGCTCAAATACTCACCTATGAGCTTCAATTCTTCTAAATTATAGTAAATTCTTGAGCCTAGCCTCTCAAAGCTTGAGCTCCTTAGCAAGATCTTCAAGATTGACCCTTCTCTCTCTCTCTAAACTTGGTTCTCTCTCTCTCTCCAAGGTGTGATTTCAACCAAATGAGTTCAAAGAGAGGAACGTGTATATAAGCCTATTTATAGGCTCTCTTAATCACACTTCATTAACACTAATTAATTGAGCACCATTACATCAGTTTAATCTAATTAATCTGATCCAAATCAATTTTCAATTAAATTTCACCGTAGGCTCTAAAAATTAAACTAATCACAATGGCGTAATCAATTTCGGTTTCTGTGGTCGATAAGGCCTTCAATTTAAATTCTAAAGTAGATAATCAAATAGATTTTCCTACGGTGAATAGATAGAAATTCAAAACCACATATATTCATATAAATGGCACTCAAAATCATATCAAAGACATAATCACAATCATAATCAAGATTAATTAGCATAACACGGACCAAGGTTATCACATATTTGGTCTGCCACTTCTTGGCTTGGTAGATGGACTATTGCAGTGGTGATATGGCTGCAAAATGCCAAAATTAGAGAAGAAGATTTGGATGGTCAAAATTGGCAAAATTGGCAACTCTTTAGCCTGGCAGCTTCTGTGGGTAAAGGTCTCTCTCAAGCCTGGCAGCTTCTGTGAAGGATCTGGTTTATAATTTGCAGCAAGTGAAGTTCTGTCTCAGGCCTGGTGGTTGAAGTGTGTAAGGTCTGGTCCTGCAACAGACTACTTTACTGGTTGCTGAGGTATGATCTGATCTACTTTACAGGTATAGTTTCAGGCTGTTTTATCTATTCTGTTCTGTGCTTATATGGCTTACAAATGGACTGAGGTGTGGAGTCTGGTTTTGGGACATGAATCTGATTCTGGTTGAATTTGCTCATACTACACTATTGTTTGATGTTTCTGGTATGGTGCTCTACAATTTGCTCTGCTACTCATGGTGGTTGGCTGTTGGTGGTTGTTAGTAGTTGTTCTTTTTACTATTTCCTTGGTTGGTTGCTCACCAACTCTAAGGGTGCTAGCAAATGATAGGATGGGTTTTTTGGTGGCAACTTAGTTAGAATGATTTAGCTCATTGTGATACTTTAGCACTTGCCTTTTTTATTGATGTAATTTGTTTTGTACTTTGTACTAAGCTTTTCATCAATATAGTTTCTTTGTTTGCCAATCAAAAAAAAGAGTTTTAGATATCAAATTTTTTAGTCTCTAAAAGTGAAAATTTTGTTGTAAAAGACATTTAGGGACCAATTTCTATCGTTGTGAGGATAGTTACTAAAAGGTCGTCTCAAAAAGTCAAAAATAAGGCTTTTAGCGATAAAATTTTGAAAATGTCACTAATAAATAGACTTTTAGGGACAAAATAATATAGTTTCAAAATGGTTTATTTTTTGAGATAAAAAATTTAGTCTCAAAAGGATAATAATTCATCACTAATGTTCAATTTTTGTTACTAAAAATATAATAACAACACTTTTTACAATAAAAATATTTAATTCCTAAAAAATAATTTTATTCTTAAATTTTAATCTTGAAAATTTTAATTTTTTTGAAGTGGTAGCAACACACCTGCAATGGCAATATGAACACCAAGACAAATTTGCCATAATGAGTCCTCAACGGAGAGCCTAAATATTTAATTTTAGAGTGGGATGCATTATATACCCTAAATCGTATTACAAAATATTTTAAGAACTATCAAATGTTATCAAAAAAAATTTTACTTAAAAATCTAATATATAGTAGTAACAAAAATTTAGAATTTAAAATAAAATTCACTATAATAATATGATACGTACAACATCCATTAATCAAAAACCATTATGGCTCCCCAGGTACATGTTGAGAAAAACTCTTATATTAGGTGAAATTGATGAAGTAAAATAATCACTACAAATAAAATTGGGATTCTTTAACAATTTTTTCGATGCCTTAATTTATTTATTTTTTGCCAATCTATAAGAAATTAATTATAAATAATCACTATAAAAAATAGTCCATAATATGTAGAAATAAAAAACTTAATACAACCCTCATAATAAAGAGAAATCAACATTTATCTTTGGCAAGATTTGACCGCTGACCTCCTAAATAGGAATGTACACTAATGTGTGTAGAAATGAGCTTATAATAAAATTTTGAATGCTAAATATTTAAGAATTAATATTTTCCAAACTGTTCACATTGATTCTTATGGGATGTAGAAGAATTAAATGGAGAATAACATCCTTAGATTTTATTTTTCAATAAAATTAATTACAATTTCATATTTGATTTCAATTCCTATCTGTTTAACTTCAATTACTTTCATTAATTATTTTAAATAGAGAAAACAACCATAATATTGAACATTGACTTATGATTTTGCAAATTATATAGAGTTCTCAAAAGCCTTGCCATGGAAAATGCATTTTCTGTATTAGTGTCTTTATCTCTCTCAAAGTAAAGCGTTCACATATTTTGTGCACACGAAAAATAATAGATGTTAAAATGTTATTATTAGAAAAGTTAAATTTTAGTCAAATGCGCATGAGTCATCATACCAATATGATTGAATTAGCATTGCGTGAAAAACATGTTTAAGCTAGGTGACACTATACAATGTCAACTGTCACTAGACTCATCAATAAAGTTTTCTTGCCGATCAACAAAATAGTACTGCTAGCGCTTTATAAAGTCGAGTAAGCTTATAACCCATTAAGTTTATCTTTTATCGAGAATCCTTTTATCCATGACCGTTAATTTCATTATAAACAAACCATTTAAGATAAAATCATTGAGTTTGAATCTTTTTTTCAATATCCTTTTATCCATGACCGTTAATTTCATTATGGATAAACCATTAATGCTTTATAAGTGGGATGAAAATGAGAATCTTGCATAGAGATCACTAATTTTGTTTAAATGAAAAATATATATTTCATTCTATGTGAAAGTTTCAAGTCTATTGTGATAAGGAGTTGATCAAAGGGTCCATAAGCTACAGCAGTGGGACTCATCCTGTGTGTCAAGATCATGCTGAGAAGGATCATGTGAATGCTAGTCCAGCTGTACAAGAGGTTGTTAGAGTAAGTAAGTAAGTTAGTTAGTTAGGCTAGTCTGTTAGATGTGCACGTGTATATTAGATATAGTTGAGAATGTGTATAATGCTTCTTCCATAAATATTGTGAGAATCTTCAGATTTGATATAATGAAAAATATCTTCAAGTATATCAGTTTCTTCATGGTATCAGAGCTCCTGTAAGCTCCAACGAGCAACAATGGTGGTCTCTTCTTTATCATCACCTCTTCTACCAAATCTAACCTTGCTCATCACAAATCTAAACTCATTAGTCAATGTAAAGCTTGATTCATCCAATTACATCATTTGGAAGAATCAGATCCAGAATTTGTTTCAGGCAACAGAGTTACTCGGTTACATTGATGGATCAATTTCATGTCCATTAGCCTCAATTCTTGATTCAAGCAACAAACCAATTCAGAATCCTGATTTTCATCATATCTCCTCAGTTGTTTAACAATAACACTTTCTCCTTCTATCTTTTCATCTGTTATGCATTTGAAACAAAGTGCAAAGATATGGCTTGCTCTTGAAAAACGATTTACTGTTTTGTCAAGATCTCATGTTCATCAGCTTAAGAACAAGCTTCAAGCATTCAAAAAGAAATCACAGTCCATGGAGGCTTATTTGCATCAATTTAAAGAAATTTCAGATCAAATTGCTTTAGTTTCTCATCCTCTTAATGATGAGGACCTGGTTCTTATGATCTTGAATGCTTTGTCTGATGAATATAATTCTTTTAAAACTTCAATTAGAACTCGATCAGATGGCATTACTCTTGAAGAATTATCTTCATTACTGAGTTTTGAAGCGATTCATATTGAACAGCAATCTCATTCATCTTCTTCAATTGACTCAACTGTTGCTTTTGCAACCACAAAAGAATCGGTTTCTTCTTCTTATACACATACTTCTCCTACTTTTCGTTCTGGATCTGGTAATCGTGGTTATCAGTCCAATTATCGAGGCCGATCTTATAACTCTGGTTTTAGAGGTGGTGAAAGATTTTCTGGAAATAAAGATCACAGAGGAGGTCGGTTTCATGTGTTTTGTCAGATTTATGGAAAAGGCAATCACACAGCTTTGGAATGCCGTAATAGGATGAATCCTGCCTATCAGCCACCAATGTCTGGTTATTCATCTGGTGCTTCTCCTTTTGGTTCATCTACTCAGTCCACCAGTGGTGGTGGTTACTCTGCTCCTTCTCATCCTGCTTACTCTACTGTTACTCAGGCCTCTCCACCTAGTCCTTGGTATCTTGATTGGGCTACTACCACACATATCACCGATGATCTTGATAATCTTCATCTTCATCTTCATCAACCTTATCGTGGAACTGATCAGGTTGTTGTTGGTAATGGTAGTACTCTTCCAATTCATAACTCTGGGACTGGTATTTTTCCTACTCCTTCTTTTTAGTTTCAACTCACAAATCTTCTTCATGTTCATCACATATCTTCTAATCTTATTTTTGTTCATCAATTAACCAAGGATAATCATTGTAGTATGTTGTTTGATAGTGATTCCTTTGTTGTTCAGGACAAAGTTTCGAAAGCCATCATGTGTAAAAGCTATTATCTGAATGATCTTTATCAAGTTTCTTCAGGTTTTTCTCCACATGTTCACCTCAGTCAGTCTGTTTCTTCCCACACATGGCACAAAAGGCTAGGGCATCCCTCTGCTGCCAAGTTTGCACCTATTGCTAAAGACTTGTCTCTACTTGCTGCAAATTTTCCTTCTTCTTTGTGTAAAGACTGCTATACTGCTAAGAATCATCGTCTGCCTTTCTCTCTTTCTAATTTTACTATTAATAGGCTGCTATCTTTAGTTCATAGTGATGTGTGGGATCCATTTACTCATGTTTCTTCTCTATTTAAGTACTATGTTTTGTTTGTGGATGATTTTAGTGGGTTTACCTGGCTATATCCACTGCATTATAAAAGTGAAGTGTATAATAAAATTCTTGTTTGTAAAGAATTTGTTGAAAAGCAATTCAATACTACTCTTCAAATTTTTCGTAGTGATGGTGGTGGTGAGTTTTCCTCCCATAAGCTGTTTCATTTTTTTCAAACTCGTGGCATCTTGCATCAAACTAGTTACCCTCACACTCCCTCTCAGAATGGTGTTGCTGAAATGAAGCATAGGCATATTGTGATACTACTATTGCTTTGCTTCAACAGTCTAGTCTCTCTCTTCAATACTAGTTTAACGCAGTTGCCACAGCTACCTATCTATTAATAGGCTTCCTGGCAATCGGCATTTTTCCTCTTAGTCCTTATGAAATTCTTTTTCATTCCCCTGCTGACTATCATTTTCTCAAAGCCTTTGGTTGTCGATGCTATCCCTGGCTCAAGCCCTACTATGTTCACAAGTTTCAGCCCAAATCTCTTCCGTGTATTTTCTTAGTTTATCATTCCACTGTCAAAGGCTATCGATGCCTTGATCCTGTTACTCGCAAGATATATCTTTCTAGGCACGTTGTCTTTGATGAGACTCTTTTTCCTTTGGTTGCTGCTCTCTTTTCTTCCTCTTCTCCTACCTCTATTTCTAATCTGACTTCTTTCTTTTGCTCTTCTTCTATTTATCATTCTTCATCTCCTTCTACAGCTTCACCTCTTGCTCTATTTCCTTCTGCCACTCTGTCTCTTTCTCCTTCCTTTTCTCCTTCTGGAGCTCTTCTTACTCCGGTTGCTCTTTTTTCTTCTCCTTCTCCAATTCCTATTTCTTCCATTTTTATTCACCTTCATTCTCTTCCTTCTTCTTCCAATACACATTCTATGATTACCAGGTCTAAGTCTTCCTTACCTGCTATTATTTCCACTACCTGTTCTTCTGTTGTTACTGAACCTTCTTCTTATAAAGTTGCTCTTCTTTCTAAGGACTGGTTTCATGCTATGACAGAAGAGTTTTCATCTTTACAAGGTCAGCATACCTGGACTTTGATTCCTCCTTCTCCTTCTCAGTATGTCATCAGCTGCAAATAAGTCTTTTGTATTAAAAAGTATGCTGATGGTTCCATTGTTCGGTTTAAGGCCAGACTTGTGGCAAAAAGATATCTTCAAGAAGAGGGTGCTGATTTTCGTGACACATTTAGTCCCGTGGCTAAACAGCCCATTGTTCGTATTTTGTTATGTCTTGCTCTTCATTTTCAATGGCCTATTTGTCAATTGAATGTGTCCAATGCCTTTCTTCATGGCCATTTATCTAAGGAAGTCTATATGACTCAACCTCCTGGGTTTGACAATTCTATTCATCCTTCCTATGTTTGCAAGCTTAAGAAAGCCCTCTATGGTCTTAAACAGGCCCCTTGCGCTTGGTATACCACTTTCTTTTCTCAGCTTCTTTCTCTTGGTTTTCATAATAGTGCTTGTGATACTTCTTTGTTCATGCAACATACTTCCACTTCTTTTACTTTTCTTTTAGTTTATGTTGATGATATTCTACTCACTGGTAATAACTCTTCTCATCTTACCTCTTTTATTCATCAACTCAATTTTGTGTTTCCTTTAAAAGATCTTGGTCCTCTTTCCTACTTTCTTGGCGTTCCGATTGCTCTCACTTCTTCAGGGCTTTTTCTTTCCCAGTAAAAATATGCTACTGATATTCTTACTAAAGCTGGCATGCTTGACTGCAAGCCTTATTCCTCTCCCATGTCTATGAAAACCTCTACTACTGTTGATTCTTCTCTTCCCTTTTCCAATCCTTCTCTTTATCGGAGTTTGGTTGGTGCTCTACAATATTTAACTATTACTCATCCTGATCTTGCTATTTCTATTAATCAAGCTTGTAAGCATATGCATAATCCCACTAATGGTCATTTTTGTGCTATTAAGCGACTCCTTTGGTATCTTAAGGGAACTCTTTCCCATGGCTTACGCTTTATTCATGGATCTTTTGATATTCAAGTTTTCTCCGATGTCGATTGGGCTGGTGATTCATCTGATCGAAGATCTATTTCTGGGTATTGTGTGTTTCTTGGTCCCAATCTTATTTATTGGGCTACCAAGAAATAGCCTACCGTTGTTCGCTCCTCCATTGAAGCCGAATACAGGTCTTTAGCTCAAGCTACAACTGAAGTTTCTTGGCTCAAAATGCTTCTTGCTGATATGCGGGTCCCTTTGTCTATTCCCACTTTCTGGTGTGATAATATTTCTGACATCCTCACTAAGCCTCTTTCTCCTGCCAGGTTTCATTATTTGCAATCCAAACTAATGGTCTTTCCATCCCCCCATCAGTTTGCAAGGGCATGATAAGGAGTTGATCAAAGGGTCCAGAAGCTACAACAGTGGGACTCATCCAGTGAGTCAAGATCATGCTAAAAAGGATCACGTGAATGCTAGTCCAGCTATACAAGAGGTTGTTAGAGTAAGTTAGTTAGTTAGGCTAGTCTATTAGATGTGCACGTGTATATTAGATATAGTTGAGAATGTGTATAATGCTTCTTCCATAAATGCTATGTGAATCTTCAGATTTGATATAATGAAAAATATCTTCAAGTATATCAGTTTCTTCATATTGATCTTCATTTTTAAAAAATTTTGAACTGAAAATATGTTTGTTTTTAGAGTTTCTAACTTGAAAAAATCTGAAGACATAACAGTTAAATAATTTATAAATTTGAATTCAAAATGCTAGTCGTGAAAATAAATTTAAAAGTGAGAATTACTATATAGCATTGCTGGAAAGTTTATTCAATCATAATTAATTGAGAAACTATATATATCACTTATTTTTGTCACTATTTTATGTAAATAATATTTTTTTATATAACCCGGTGATATAAAATGATTAAAAAAAATAATAGATGATAAATAACAACTCACTGCTTAGTTTATTTTTAGAAATTATTTTCAAAAAATAAAAAATTAATTAAATGAAAAAAAATTAAAACACATCGTTTTTATATAATTTTATCTTTTTAGAGAGTAGGAATAATTTTTAAAATATTTTTTTAATATTTAGTTTTGTCAAAAATAATTTTACTTTTTCAAAAAAAATATTGAGAAAACAATTTCTGAAAACTCAAACCAATGGTTTTCTTATTCTAATTTGATTCACACAATTTTGGCTCTTCCAATTTTTCACTATTATTCCATCAACCAAAATAAAAAATAAAAAAAAAAATTTCTCATCAAAATAAAGAAAACATATAGAACTATTTCAATAAAACACACTTAATGCATAACCACCATGACTGAACCAGACAAGAACTTGAGATACATTCAAACTATAAATAACTTAAACAACCAAGAAAGAGGTCTTGACAACACATCCAAACCCCATAGCACATGACTCTTTTAACTTTTATTTGAAAGAAAGATTTAGAAAACCCTAAAACCACACAAAAAGACAGACTCTTGTGAACTTTTATTGAAAAAAAACAAAAAACCAACAACAGACACACCAAACCCTAATTATGACCTCTTTCTTCTTCACCTTCTTCTTTGCCAACACCATTGGTGGTCTTAAATCTAGTTAGTCGCCCATGGCGACTCTGTGATATTCTGTCTCCCACGATTCATGTCCATCCACAACGGAAGTCTTGTGGGGAGATCCCGATCTCCTCACAAAACTTCTCAATGGCTTTCTCAGCGTTTTTCCAAATTCGCCAACCCAACCCCCCGCAAACACCCTCATTTTCACTTTCTGTGTATCCGTGAACTTCGTCATCGTATTCTTTTTCTTGCCTTTCTCTTCCTCTGCGATCTCTGGCTTCGTCTTCTTATTCTCCATGTTTTTTCCCGATCCAGCTTCAGTTGGTGGTGATAGAGCGATGGCGACAGATGGGTAGGGGACGGCAGCAGTGGTGAAGCAGCTGCTGCGGTGGCGGTTGGTGATGATGTTGGGTGGGGGGCGCCAGATGTGGAGCACCTCTATCTGATTCAACACTCCATAGGACTCCACTGTTAACCCGGCCAACATATTGTCCATAGCATCATTATTATTACCACCACCACCACCATTCTCGGCTGCCATGAGAGAGATGAGTGGGAGATTGCTCACCAGAGCCTGCTTATATATTGTTTGGAGAGGGTTTTGGATTCTCAAAATCATTTGGTATTATTTAAATGGTACTTTAAGGGATTATTTGGCAAAAATGCTTGCAACCCAAAGTTGGGGATTTTCATGACTTTTAAAGCGATGTGGATCAATCATTGTTTTTCTTCTTTTCTTCTTGAACTAATTACAGGTAAGTGGGGGTTGTGGGGTTTTTTTTTTTTTTTTTGAGTCTGTAGCATTATTGGGTTATTTGGCAACAATCTAAAAAGTATAATTATTGTCTTTTTATTTTATTTAAGTAATATCATCTATTATTTGAGTCACATCACTTTATAACTACTTCATACATCTTTTTGTAAAAAGTAAAAGTATACTAATATAGTTTATTCCCAAGCAATCCCTCAATTAGTCACTTAACAAAAAAAAAAATTGATAGCGGAATATACTAACTTACTTTTATTAGGTAATTAAGGGTTGGTTTGGTATATTCTAAAAAAGTGCACTTTTTGACTTATTGGCTTATATAGGTTGGGTTTGATGTGATGTGTTAAAGAGGTGATGTGATTTAAATAAGATGATGTGACTTAAATAGGATAGTGACTTTTTGACTTTTTGTATTATTTAGGGATTGTTTGGGGTGTCCTAAATAAGTGTACTTTTTGTCTTTTTGGACTAAAAAATTGAGGTTGAAAATATGGATGTTTGGGTTAACCTTTTGACTTTTTATGGAAACACGTGTAATAAAAAATTGTAAAAATTGATTTATAGGGAAAAATTCGAATTGGGAGTTGTGCAGCCGTAATTGTTGACTTTTGATGAATAGTGTTAACTTTTTAACTTTTTGAGTAACTTTTTGTCTTTTTATCTTTTTTGAAAGATCCCAAACTTGCCCTTAGTTTATGCCAAACCAACCCTAAGTCTTAATTACATTAGTTAGTTGTGTCTCGTTATATTTATGAAAAATGATGTAGAAATTTAGTTTTTATATATATTTTTAAGATCCGGTGATATGTAAGATAAATGATTAGTTAATGATTAAGGAAGAAAAAAAAAGTTGCTTTAAAAATTTAAATCAATTGCAATACTTTATTGAGTTTGAAGAAGAGCTTTGCTATAAATATAGAAATAATGCACAGAATTAATCACAGATAAGACATAAAAGGTGAGTGCTACATGTGGGTTCTATCTGCGTGCAATCAACTTTTATATCTTGTCTTTAACTGATTCTGTGTATCATTTTTACACTAGAGTAACACCATATTTTATTTATTACTAATATATTATTGTCACATACTGTAGACACCCTATTTTTTACCGTTCGCAAGGCTTGAGCGCTTAGTCCAGTACGCTCGATGATAAAAGTAGTGTTGTGCAAAGTTCGAGGTCTCAACGAAGGCGTTATGTTTAAGCTCCGAAACAATCCCAAATCTTCCATATTCTCACTATTTATATCCCAGAAATCCATTTTTACATATTGTACCACCCTATGCTAAGTTTGAAACATAGAGACAAAGCATCACATTGAAGCCCGGCCGTGCCCCATTGGGAGCCGGCCGTGGCCATTTATGGCTGGCCATGCATTGGTAGCGAGAAACACTGTTCTAGGCGGGAGCCCACCAACTGTCAATTTTTGAAGATATTTATGACCTCTTTTGCTCAAATTCTATAAAAACAAAGTTGTATCTCTGTTTTGAGGGTTGAAAAATTCTAAAAGGCTTGTTGTAATAACCCCGACCCGTAATTGGCTACTAATCAGTGATTAAATATGCTAATTGAGTGGATCAAAAAAGTTATGGGATTAAAATGTAAATTGCATGATATTTGGCCTTCTATCTGTTACTCATAGAAATATCGATTTGGAATTCCACTTTAATATGTAACTTGAAAGCCTTATCGGCATCCGAAACCGAAATTGACTACACCGATATGTTATTTGAAATTTTTAGAACCTTATGGCAAGTTTTATTAAAAATTTATTCGGAACGATTCGTTAAGTTGCATTTGGCGAGCCTAATATTCTAATTAATGTGTTTTAGCACCATAAGCCATATATATGAGACATAAGCTCATTTTGAGCTCATTTTCTTTTATCCCTTGAGTAGAAAAATCTGGTGAAACATTTTAGAGAGAGAGGGAGCACAATTCTAGAGAGAGAAAGGAAGAGATTGAAGAAGAATTGAAGGTTTTGTGTTGAATTCACCAAGATTGTGCTAGAACAAGAGTAATTCAAGACTCTAGGTAAACTTTTGACTATTAATTCAAAGAGTTATGTATTGTAGAGATGAATTCATGGAGTTGTTAAGATCATTACATGTAATTTACATATGTTTGTCAAGAAGATGGAGGATTTGATTATAATTTCATATGCATGTATATATATATAGAGGTTTGTCATTTGAGTTTGATTTTGGGCATCTATGTTGCTATCATGAGTTATTTGGCACACGCATGTATAATTCATCATGTTTTAAAGCTTAAATTCATGTTTTGAAAAGGATTTCCCTCATGCATGGAGCCTTTGAGCTCGATTTTGTTAAAACCATGGTGTTGGAGAAAAAAAGTTTTTGAAACATACATACATGGAAGTTTGAACTCAATTTTGGCTAAATCCATGAGTTTGGAGCTAAGGGTTTGTAAATGATCATATATTTGTGATTTAGAAAAGTTTTCCAAGTGTTTTGAACAAGCCATGCACGATTTTGCCATTGAAATTGCATTTGGAAGCTCAAGAACCCTGTTCTGGAAAACCCAGAATTTTGCAGTCCGCTCGAGCGAGGAAACCTGCGCTCGAGCGGAGATTGCGAGCTCTCAGTATTTTTTTTTTCAGACATGAGCTCTCTGCTCGAGCGACCACTTTGACGCTCGAGCGAACCTTTTGCATGTTGTTGCTCCGCTCGAGCGTGGGAGTTGTAGCTCGAGCGTAGATTGTGACCAACCAGTACTTTTTCCGAGTTTGCAGGCCGCTCGAGCGAAGTAAGTCACGCTCGAGGGACCCCTCTCATTTTGCATGTCCGCTCGAGCGAGGAAATCTACGCTCGAGCGGGGAGCTTATTTTCAAAAAATTTACTAAGTGTTCCAATTCATGTTCTGGCATCCTCATTGCATCCTAGGCATTCCTAAGCCTTAATTAAGCCATAGTAATGAGGTTATCGATTAGAAATACATTAAGAAAAGAATGTACTAAGTTCCGAGACTGCAAGTGCGTGTGTTTTAGGCAATGTGATAAGAAAGATTAAGAACCAATGTAATGAAAGCTAAGCCTTAATGGCCACTTGAATGTGTAATGATAAGACATGCTTGTGTTATGTATTTTGTGATTGTAGGTCAAGACTCGAGGATTGATTGACCACTTACTGGAACCACTGTGAATAACGTTATTGTAAAGATACGTTCATATGAATTATATTCCAAATGAAATATGATAAGTTCTGATTTCTGAAATGATATCTATTTTCGTGAACGAATATTCCAAATTTGAAATCTATTATGGCATCCATAGATAGTCCCAAGTCATAGAGGACGGCATGAAAATGCGGGTCCATGACATACAAGTTTACGAGATCTTGTTAGCCACTTCATTGCGGTGATATATGTTTAATCGGTATCCGGAACCGATTACTCTAGTCGGAAGACGTTCTGTGATATGTTCTATGGAATGTACCATTATTATGCTCTGATATGGGAACGATTATGATTATGCTCTGTTATGTTTTCTGCTTATGATACATTCGGATTTCGTTCACTAAACCCTTTACCTTAATGTTATTCATTGGGCTTTAGCTCATTGTGTGTATATATATGTATAGGTGAGCATTTTGGAGCCCGAGCCTGAAGGCTTTTGTCTGGATCTGTGTTATGTTGTCAGCCAACCATTGTGCCTCACGTGAAGGTTCCCGAAGCGTCCTGTGTTTAAGTTCTGTGGTTTCTGTTTATTGAAGACTTGATTTGTTGTCGTTGGCTGTACTTAAAATACTGTAATGTGTGTGGGTATAATGTATGACTACCGGTTATGTATATAAAATTTTAAATATTCTGTTTCATATAAGTCAGCACAGCTCATTGGACAACTATAATTATGTATCTGCTTCCGCTAGCCCCTTAATTTTGTTAATCTGTTCAAAGGCCTTTGGTAGTCCAAGGATTACTGGCCGGTTACGATGCTAAACCTATAGGGGCGGGTTTGGGTCGTGACACTTGTACACCTTCTTGAGAGCTCCTTCTTCTTGTGCAAGCAACCTTTGAGCAAGCTTACCACCTTTAACCTATATCCATACACCATATACACCTTCACACCTTAACCTTGGAACCTTGGTTGAGCCTTGAGCATCATAATTCAAGCTTGAGAGTGTTTTTGAACCAAGTTTGATTCACAAACAAAGAGCTTACCTTCTTCAAGAGGTATAAGCTTACCATTTTCTCTCTTGCTTTCATTTCTATCATTTACTATCAAGTTCTTGTATCTTTGTATTATTTTGATCCTTTTTCAAGTGTCTATGCTTGGGTTTGGATGGCTACCAAAGGGTAGAGAGAGTTAATATTCTTTCTTACACCTTCACCTATAGCTCAAATCCTTGTTTTACACCTTTTTCTTTGTTCTCTAGATTGATTTTCAGAGTTTAAAAGAGGCTAAAAATCATGCTTTGAGGTTTCAAAAGTGAAGGGGTTAGCCATCCCTCTTTATTCTTGCTTACTAGTCTTATTTTCTTTGTTTGTTGTTTAGCTTTTTGGGCTCCTTTCATGCACTTTGAGCCACTGTTTTTCACCTATTAGAGGCTGTTTTAGGGCTATCTTAGGTTGTTTAATTGGTTCAAGCTTTTATTAGTCCATTTGTTGTATCATAAGTCCGTATACACAACTTGTTGTATGTTGTTCTAGCTTTTCTTTAATTAATTTCCATGTTAAGATGTCTCATTTTAACAAGTAACCTACCATTCATTTCTTTCATTTAAGAGTTGTTTCAATCGGTTGATAGTTGTTCAAAACATGAGCTAGAGATATATGCTTAATGGCTTAATCTCTACGGAGGTTCATCGCCAACGGCATAGTCTCTCTTTCATGTTGAGAATCTGTAACAACCTCGACCTCTAATTAACATGTAATCCATGATTAATCCATGATTAGGAATGCTTAATAAGTAATTAAAGTGAAATTTTGCATTCATTACATGTTATGTGTTATATAAGTTTATATTTGTTCTGTGTAGAAATATCTGTCTCTGGTTTTGTTCTATTCGATCATGAAATTGACTTGGTTTTTGTGTTCGTTGGAATTTTTAGAATTTTATAATAGGTTTAATTAAAATTCGGTTTGAAGCGATTAAATTAGAATAATGAATCTCCAATTGATTAGCCTACTCAAAAATTAATTAAGCCACTAACTAAGCCTATATAAGGCCAATATAACTCTTGATTTCTCTTACTCATCACTTTATTTGCACTTTAAGACCCAAAACATGAGAGAGAGTGAGAGGCTAAGAAACTTGAGGTAGAGAAGGTCATTACTTGGAGACTTAAGGAATTGCTCAAGATTACCTCTAAATCTTAAGGGATTGAGAAGTTAAGGTGAGAATTCAAGCCTTAAGTCTTGCTTTTGAGTTGGTAAATTCATGAATTCGTGAGAATTGAGTGGATTAATATGAGTATTGGACTAGAATGAAGAAATATTGATCATACCATGCTTGCATGTTCATGTTCATCACAGTTTAAGTTGAAATTTCAAAGAATTGATCATTGCATGTGTTCATTCTACCTTTGTTTTGAGAATTCATCTTGTTTTATATCATGTTATACCAAATGATCATGTTTTGGAAGCCTTGAAGCCAATTATCACATGCATGTTGTTTTTTCAAAGATTTGAGTTTAGTTTTGAACAATTGGCAAGCTTTTGGGCCTTGATTTTGTGAAATGATTTAGAATTCACCATGTTTTATCCATTTACAAGTATTTCCTCAAGTTTTTGGGCCAAAAGACCATGATTTACAACTTTGAAATTGAGTTTTACACTTGGCAGAGCAATCTGGAAATTCTAGATTCTACCTCTCCGCTCGAGCGACGAATCCTACGCTCGAGTGACCACTTTATGTTTTGCACCTCCGCTTGAGCAACCAAAGGTTGGCTCGAGCATAAAATGCATGCTCCCAGAAGTTTTCACATTTTGCAGACCGCTCGAGCGAGGACCTCAGTCTCACGCTCAAGCGATCGTCGAGCGGCCATCAAACGGAGAATTCACATAACCAGTACTTTTTCTGAATTTGCTTATCGCTCGAGCGAAGGAAGTTGCGCTCGAGCGACCCCTCACATGATTGCATGTCTGCTCGAGCAAAGGAAGTTGCGCTCGAGCGGGACCCCTGTTCTCAGCAAATTTTGTTTTGAGTTCCAAAGTGCATTTTGGTATCCACATTGCATCCTAGGCATTCCTAGGCCATGATTAGGACTCAATAAGAGGTTAAGACCTAGAAACACACTAAGAATTAAACGAAAGAAGTTAAGTACCAACCGAGTGTGTATTTCATTATGTGTTTCTACTATGTGTGTGTAGGTCACGTGCCACAAGTTATCTGATTTGTCTATCCTGCAAGTGGAGCTATCTGTGAGTAATAACTTTGTAAAGCTATTTTCACGTTAAAATATTTTCTTATATGACATGACAACAAATGATCAGCTTTCTGAAATGCTATGTTCTGTATCAATGAATGAATATCCAATTTTTGACAAGTTTGCATGGCATCCTTAGTACAAGGCCCTTGCCCGGGGGTAATAATATCATTGTCTACAAGTTACCCGGGGGTAATAATACTGTGGACTACAAGTACAAGGCCATTGCCCGAGACGTAACAATACCGTGGTCTCATGGCCCTTACCTGAGGGTAATAATACCGTGACTCAAGTATATTACAAGTACCCGGTACCGGAGGTTTCTTAATGGAACTGACAAGCATGATAACGCTAATGGATGTACCATGTATGATTAAGCATGAGCTCTGATTTGAACAAGAATATGAATATAAATCTGTTTCTGATATGAACTATGATTTTTGAATTTGTTATGGGCATCATTCATTTAAACCCTTTATTCTGTTATTAATCACTGGACTCTCGCTCACTATTTATTTTATGTATGTAGGTGAGCAAGTGCATGACTAGGCCTAAGTTGCTGCCTGGTGTGTTTTAAGTTAGCCAACCACTGTGCCTCATGGGGAGGTTCTTTTTTTTTAGAAGTCTAGTTCTGTGAACCTCATGAAGATGTTTTTGTTGGCTGTTTTACTTATCTGTATATTGGGGCTAAGTCCCTTTTAGCTGTATATGTAATGAATGTGACATAAGACTACTGTAATATGACGCCATGTATATATATATAAAGGTTTAAATTTCTATCCCATATATGTCTCCACAGCTCAATGGACTATGAATGTTTCTATAATTGCTTCCACAGGCCCTAATTATAAGTTATTATATTCAAAGGCCTTGGGTAATCCAAGAATTACTGGCCGGTTACGACGCTAAACCTATAGGGGCGGGTTTGGGTCGTGATAGAATCACTTCCTATTTGACATGCTTATCATTTACTGGACGTAATCATTACCTTGGACAAATGGATTAAAGAATGGCAAGGACTAATGAATTTGGCTTAAAATGAACCAACCAACATAAAGAACATGAGTTATATTTCTTAGTCTCGGCCGGACGTTATGTCAAGTCTATTGTGTCAAGAGTCGTCACACGTTAATTCATGGTGTTTTGACGACCTTTGAAGCGTCTTTACTCCCCCCCATTTTAAGCTCACTCCATGATAAAGGGAAGGGGTTGTAACGCCCCAACCCTTCACACGTCATCGTTATTGTCCGCTTTGGGCCATACCCGCACGAATTTGTTCTTTCCAGTGGGTCACCCATCCCAGAACTACTCCAGCCTAAGTATGCTTAACTGGAGAGCTCTGCTAGGGATCTCACCACCCGGGAAAAGGCCTCGATGCTATATAAGGGTCTAGGTTTTTACTTTTATAGCCTAGGAACTCCCCCTTCATTCACGCTTCAGGTCCCGGTGTCCCATATCGGGAATGGAGGGGGAATTCTTGGGCTATAAAAAAAAAAACCTAGACGCTTATATAGTATTGAGACCTTTTCTTGGATGGTGAGATCCCTAGCAGAACTCCCCAGTTATGCGTGCTTAGGCTGGAGTAGTTCTGGGATGGGTGACCCACTGGGAAGAACAAATCCGTGCGAGCGTGGCCCAAAGCGGGCAATATCGATGATATGTAAAAGGTTGAAGCGTTACAAATGGTATCAGAGCCGACTCTTCGGAGTATCGAGTGTAAGCCCCTAACGTCTCCTGGTGCATGTAGGCGGGCTTGTGAGCTGGCAGGCTACTGCACAGGAACATGCAGCCCCAAGGGGGGGTGGATTATAAGGTCCCGGTGTCCCACATCGATAATGGAGGGGGAGTTCCTGGGCTATAAAAGTAAAAAGTTAGACCCTGATATAGCATCGAAGTCTTTTCCAGAGTGGTAAGATCCCTAGCAGAACTCCCCAGTTAAGCGTGCTTAGGCTGGAGTAGTTTTGGAATGGGTGACCCACTGGGAAGAACAAATCTGTGCGGGTGTAGCTCAAAGCGGACAATATCGATGATGTGTGAAGGGTTGGGGCATTACAATGATGGTTGTTATTCATTTCATTCATTGATTTTTGTCCAAATCATAGCCGAAATCACCAAACAAGCAAATTGCTCATTGATGGTTCAGAAATGACTTTGTCCTTCTCTTAAGGCTTTCCATGACAGAGAAGGGTAAGAGGGACAAATAGAGCTCAGAAAATTCTGTCTGTACTGTTTTCACCTCAAAACACAAAAAAAAAGGATTTTGCATAAAATTAAGGCACGACCGACCTTATTTGGGCCCGGCTAGGCTTCATTGGAGGACGGTCGGCCATCAATGTTTGGTAAGGTAGTGTGTTTTGCAGAAGCAAAAGGCAATGATTGAAGGTGAAACCGAACAAATTCCAAGGAAAGCAGACAGAGTTACTTCTAAAACCGTTACGTGCATGCCATCCTTGTGCTTCCATTGTAAATTGTAAATTAATGATCTCAAAATGGTTATAGTTATTAGCATTGTAATTAATATTATTGTAGTAATGATTCGTCAGATAGTTAGTTTATTTTGTTATAATAGATTAGCTAGTTTAGTTAATTATAGCTTAGCTAGTTAGTTACTTATTCATTCATTCGATTTTGTAATAATTAGTTTAATTCGGACTCTCGGACATTGATTCACACCCTCTTGTACGAGAGCAAATATGTAATAACATGTATGTCTCCCAATCCCACGTCTTTCTCCCTTTTACTTATTCACTTACAATGGTAGTGTAAAGCACTATTTTTCAAATTAGCATTTTTATGCTTTGCATCCATTGTCTTGCATACACCCAAGGTTCGGCTCATCATACTAGCCAAATGTTTAAATTCATTGCTTGAATACGTGATTCATCACATGTCTTGAATGGAATGAATGGAATCATATGCAATGTTCATGGCCAACCCTATTAAAAATTACATAACGTGTGCATTGCATTTAGTCATATTGCATTAGTTAGGAGCATGCATGTTTTCTAATCATTTTGTTTTATTTGGCTTGTCTTGGAGTACTAAGTGAGAATTTATTGTTTTAGCATCTTGTATCGAATGTTTGTGTTGCCATGTCGAACATGTTTTCCATGAGGCTAATTGCTTAAATGATATACCTATTTGAATGCTGGTGGATGAAGGCTAATTGCGAAAATTGGGATGCATTGATTAGTGTACATACAAACTCACATTTTCTAAGTGACGAGTATCAAAAACAATTTTCAAACAAATACGAAATCAAAGTGTTTCAACTTTTGCAAATTAGTCTATATTTATATGCAACACATAGTAAAGTTAGTCTAATAATTGGAATAAGAGCATATAATGTAGACAAGAATTATATCATGATTAGTAGAGGCCGATCTTTGATCGAGCGAGTGAGGTGCTCAATTCATGACCTTCCCCTCTTATATTTAAGTTCCCAAGCCAAGACACTTTGGTGATGACGGATAAGTGGCTTTTGGCACGAGTCTTGGAGTTTCCTAAATTTTTAAAAAATATTTAGGTGGCGACTCTGAAATCTGGTAAAGCAATTCATTTTTGACATTTGATTCAAACATCGATTTTCCAAAAGAATTGTCGAATTTGAACTCTTTTTGTGTTTTCACTATTTTACATTGCATTTTGTGAAATCAGATTCAGAATCACAGAAGTTCAAACTGTAGGACTAGTCGTATCCGAAAAGAACACGAAAGTCAAGCTACACATACCATGATAAACAAACCAAACGTAATAAATAAACAAATATGATTATTGTAATATTATTTATTATTGTGACACTTCAAATATTTAATTAAATATCATGTAAAAATATCTATATTGTACGGGGAGCAAATATTCCGGCAAGCCCGTACTCCTTTCTTCCAAGCTCCGTTCCTGTCCGATCACCTGCGAACACAACGGTGGTGAGCTACCCGGCGGTGTGTGGCCGGAAAACCCCTCCGACGATCAAGTTAGCACACACCTTGGGATAGAGAGAGAAAGAGGAGAGAGTGTTTGAATGTAAGTATTTCTCACAAAATGTTCATCTGTCTCCGTATGGGGGGCGCAGACATGCTTATATACCCTCTGCGCCCCAAATCTACTCCCAGTGATCTCTCAACACGTGGCACTGCTATCCCGTCTGTCAGCACAAATCTTGCTGAACATCACCTAACCCAACTGCCTGCCCACTCCTATGGGAGCTCGGCAGCCGGGCTGCACCATCTCGGCTGTCAACGGCCGTACTGCGCTTCAAGCCTAAGTATTCCCATAGCCAAGACCAGTGAGGATCGGGCTCGGCTACATCCCGGCATAGCCAAGCTCGGTCAATCTCATGCCTGTCCGCCGTCGACCTTCCTGCCGAGCAAACACAAGTAGCCCGGTCTAACCTTGGCGCTGCCAGACATCTCACTTGACCGGCTTTGATACCATGATGTCGCGTAGCTCGGTCAGACCTCGGCCTGCTTTAACCGAGCAGATTCCTGCAAGGACAGGGCCGAACTACCTCAGCCCAACCTCGTTGGGCCCAAATCTGTCCGGCCCAATTCCAGATCATAAATCTCCCTCTCATATATATATATATATATAAATAGAATAAAATAAAATATTAAATATTATGATTGTATATGATAAATTGTAATTAAATGACGGATTACATATTATCAAAAAAAAAAAAAGTGCATAATTATTTTAGAAACTGAGCCGAAGTAGAATTAAACCCAAAAAAAAAAAAAAAAAAAAAAACATATATTGAGATAAGCCTGCTTGGAGAGGCTTGCTTGGAGATAATTCTCTAGAACAATAGGACCTAGGAGCAGGAAAGGGGGCAGAACTCTATGGCTGCTACGTGTACCTCGGCCTAGTATAAATAGAGCATAGTGTAACCATTTGAAGTTAAGGCTGAGTTTAGGAAGTTGGTTTTGGTGGGTTAGGGGTTAAAATAGTCACAAAAAATAAAATAGACTATTTTAGTCACAAAAAATAAAACATCAAATCCAATCCATAATCATTACATTCTTATCTTACAAAAAAATCAAAAAAATCAAAAAGTCAAAAAGTCAAAAAGCTCTTCCCAAACCAGGCTTTTTAGCCCCAGGCTAAAACAGCCAAAAAGCCAACCCACTTCCCAAACGGAGGCTAAGTAAAAGAAAGTAAGGAACGGAATGTAAAAACAATTGAGAAATTATTATTAAGGTGGGGTATGTTATATTTTGATTTATTATAATATATTTTATGTATATTTTAAATTATTATAATTTATTTTATACAAGATATGTTTTATAACTTATATTTAAATTTCAAGTATGTTAATTATTTTTCTGAATTCTATTTGTTTAAATTAAAATCCAAAGATATGATTGTTTAAATTTTAGAAATTATTTGACAATGATTATATAAATATTTATTTTTGGTGAGTACCACCATGGAAGTCCTATGTTTTGGGGAATTAAATAACCATTAGTCTCTGATTGGTCAATTTGTAGCCTTCTAATTGTCATGAATCCATCGACTTCCGTTTTGATTGTCACTTCAATGACCTCTGTTCTATTCTGTTTTGTACCTAGTTATGGTTATTTACCTACATAATTTCTGAATTTCAGTTTTTGCCACTTAAATAATTTGTTTATTCAAATTAAATTATATTTAATATTTTAGTAAATAACTATCTATGATTATTTTGTACACCTATGTTCTTAATATAATATCTCTCACTTTGCTATGTACTTATAGCTATTACCATTTTCAGGTAATGAAATGTATGGAAAGATTATGACCTCGTGTAGTGGACCAGCACAGAACTTGTTGCCGACATTTTTTTTTTCCTTACTTTTTCTTCGTTTTATTGTCTGTCACTGAATAATAATATAATAAAAGCCGATGAATGAATTTTGTTATTTAAATAGTAGGATAGTTAATAAAGTTAATTATCTATTTAATTATTTTCTTATTTTTATTTCGTTTCCGCTTGCGCCACTTAATTTGTTTAATTAGAATTAATAAATTGTGATTTCAGTCTTAAGCATTTGAGGTTGGATCGTGACAATTATGATTTTTTCCTTAATTTAAAATATTTTATAAATAATATCACATCGTATTTGAGAAGTATTTAATGATTTTTCGATTAGAAAGAAAAATATTATTCAAACTAATAAAAATGCAAAATATTTTGAATAATGTTATTGGTAACTCATTTCTTGTCACTTTTGTTTTTACATTTTTTTATTTGTTATTATATTGGCTGTGTTTTTTTCCACTCTTAGATATAAGATAGTGGAAACCAATATATATGTATATATATAAAAGATAGTGGGTTTGATTGTTAGTACTTGTTAATTTTAAATTAATTACACTTGAAAAATTTTAAGGATCTCAAATATTTTATTAATATTTTTATTAAATATTTTTTAGCGTAAGATTTATATGTGGGTCTTATATTTATGTAAAACATTTGATAAAAATATTGATAAAACATTTAGGATCCCTAATATTACACAAGACACTTATGATATTATGACTCATAATTTAAAAAATATCATTAATACAAATATCTATTTTACAATTTTCTTGTGTTAATTTTAAAAACACTTACCATAGTTGTGAGTTCTAATTTTCAAATAACATAAAATGGCAAAACCAAAAAATAAGCATTAATTTTCATAAGTAAAATTCTTAAAAAATTATTACTATTTAAGACTAAAAATTAGACTAAATTTTCAAGTCTAGTGATCATTAACCAATCATATCACTTACACATCATTGAGTTTACAAAATGGGTCTAAAAAATGAACTTGTATATAATTTTCCTTCACTACACATATAAAAGTTTTAGAGACCAAATTTTTTAATCTCTAAAAATGAAAATTTTGTTGCAAAAGACATTTAGGGACCAATTTCTGTTGTCGTGAGGATAGTCGCTAAAAGGTCGTCTCGAAAAGTCAAAAATAAAGCTTTTAGCGACAAAATTTTAAAAATGTCACTAATAATTACACTTTTAGGGACAAAATAATTTGGTCTCAAAATAATTTATTTTTTAGACAAAAAATTTACTCCCAAAAAGATAATTATTCATCACTAATATCCAATTTTCGTTGCTAAAAATATAATAACGACACTTTACGCAACAAAAATATTTAGTCGCTAAAAAATAATTTTGTTCCTAAATTTTAGTTTTTAAACCCTTAATTTTTTGTAATGCTTCTTAAAACATAAGTAACTTTAATGAATCTTTTTTTTTTTTCTGAAATAATAAAATCAAGACATACTACATCATTTTATATTAATTTCTTTGTTTATATTTCATAAATATATTTTTGATAAGTGAGGTTTTTAATCAAAAAATTATTATTAATTGTCACTCTTTACTTTTTCACATCTTTTTATAAAAAAATAAAAAATTAATTAAAATAATTAATTCTCAAACACACCTTATCGCATTAAATTTATTAGAACTTATAATACATAATGAAATTGACATCAAATTAAACATCGCGTTGTCTTCATGTTGGATAAAAGGTTCTAAGCGCAGCTTTGTTTAGACCCTTTTATCTGCATCAAATTTACTAGAACTTGTAATAAATAATGAAATTGGCAAGTTCTATTTCACAATTTCTTAACATTGTTTTCCTATTTTAACTTTTTAACTTTGGCGGTGCATATTTTATTTTCATATTTCCAATTTTTATTTTTTTCCACATCAATTGGGTGGTTGGAGTAAATATTCTAGTCCTTAAATTCCTCAGAGCATCTTTAATGGATCTCAAAACACTTGTCAAAGTTATAATATAACAATAGTGATAAAAAGTGGGTCTTCAATAGCTTGCTATTTTACTTATCAAAGATGACATATGCCATATCTGTTCTCAAATTTGGCAAGTAAAATAGCAATTGTCAAACATGCTACATTAACAAATATGAACATATTTGTGACTCCAAATTCAATTGAAAAAACAGAATTGAAACAGTAGAAAACCAAGTAATTTTTCAAATTGAATTATATTTTCTTTCTTTTTCTAATTTTTCAAATTTTTTTCATTTTTTATATTTGTCTAGTCAAGAATAATATAAATATATAATTTTTTTTACAAATAGTTAAAAAAAAGGTCATAAAAGACAAAAAAAAATAAACAAAAATAAAATCACAAAAAAATCTATATCTAAACAACACCTACAAACTTGATGGAAAAGTTGGTTGAGAATTGCCAAAATAGCAAGTGACCATTGGAGCACCATTACTATAATTTAACAAAATAGTACTATTCATTGCCAAATTATAGCAATAGCAATGGTATTATAGCAACAACCATTGAAGATGCTCTTAGCAATTTAGTGAGTATTAAATGTATAAGTTTGTTCCGATAAAAAAAAAAATATGTACAGGTTTGTGGTTGAAAATTACCAGGATTTTGCTGAATTACATCATGGTGATTATTATTAGAACTGATAAATATTTCTAATTTTGAAACTTAAATTGAGTTCTAATGATATGACAGAAAAAAAAAAAGAAAAAAAAAAAAAAAAAAAAAAAAGAAAAAGTCCAAAATATTACATCAATGGGTGAGTTCTATCCCCTTGAACTCTTATTTTAGAGTTCTCAAACATTTTTGTTTTCTAAATGTTAGAGAGGGGATGGCGACTATTCATAAAAAAGATAAAATATATTTTCATAAAAATTTTATATAAATAAAAATAATATAAAAATGATATTTATATAATTAATAGTTAATTTGATGGGCTAATAGTGTCAAATTTCTGTATGAAAATTTTCATGTTTTAGATTTGTGAAGCCCTTTTTTTTTTTTTTTTTTTTTTTGGGTAAACTGGATATATAGATTAAATACAGCCGTACAAAGTTTTGAAATAATTAATCCCTCGTCTATCATCATACAATTGATTTGTAATACACTGGGAAAGATTTGTGAACCCTTTTCTATGTGGAGTCGTTACTCAATTGCGTATCAAATGTAAAGTCAATATAGATTTATGATTTTGGATTCTATCTAATCTAAAGAATACTTTTTGGGGTTGTTTGAGGTGTCCTAAATAAGTGTACTTTTTGTCTTTTTGAACTAAAAAATTGAAAAAAAAAATATGGATGTTTGGGTTAACTTTTTGATTTTTTATGGAAAAATATGTATTAAAAAATTGTATAAATTAGTGTGTAGAGAAAAATTAGGATTGAGAGTTGTGCAGCCGTAATTTTTGACTTTGGTGAATAGTAATAACTTTTTAACTTTTTGAGTAACTTTTTGACTTTTTAATTTTTTATGGACTTGCCAAACTTGACCTTACTTTATCTATAAGTTAGATTATAATCTTCTTCATTATAAAATTGTAATAGAGGATGTGCATTATATTTCTCCATTACAAAGTTATTAAAAAGTTGTAATAAAGATCATCTATTATATTATTTAAGGATTTGTAATAATTATTTTTTAATTTTTTCTAAATTTAAAATAGTAATTAATTTTCATAATTATTTTGCAACCCTTAAATAATATAAAAAGAGGATCTCAATCCCTATAAGTTGATTCGAGAAAGCATCGATTTTAAGTAGGGGATAACTATTTCAACTAGGGGGTTAATTCAACTCAATATTTTTAAATTTTGAAAAAAATAATTATAGGATTATGTTGGATTGAAATTTTAAATTTAAAATTAGGTGTGAGATAAAGATTTTAATCCAATCCAGCCCAACTTTGCCCGGCCATTTATAAAATTTTAATTTTTAATTTTTATATTATTTAGTTACAAAATAAATTAAAAAATAATAACAAAAGTACGTGTTAAATTAAAATAATTCTTAAAAATATATATTTATTTTACAATTGAATTTTATTCATGTTTCTAATTTAAATAATTATTCAAAGGGTCTAAATAATTTAAAAGTTTCCGAAGATGAAGATAAATAATGAATTATTAATAGATCATGTGTATTGGATTAAGTGGGTGGAATTGAGATTTAAACATTTTTTTAGAATCAACCTTGGAATTTCTGGATTAAGTCCAATGTCGGCTGAGTTAGGCCAGGTTCGAAACGACCCATATACTCTTGTTATATAGTGTAAATATGATCTGAACCCAACTCAACTTGTTATTTGACCGCCCCTAATTTCAATTCTATGCTAATAACCTTAAGCCATGCTTGTTTGGAGGGATATAAGTTTAAAATTAGACTACTAGTACAATAAAATTATGAATATGATATTTTGTTAAATAATTGAAGTACGGACTAACAATCCATCTGGATATGGTATCCTACATATGATGGACTATTCAATCCCACAAAAGGGGGTGGGATATAAATTGAAGGATTAAGTCAAAATCTGAATTGTTAGCCTTTCCTTATAATCCTAACTCAATCCAAACATATGATAGGATACACAATCCAAAGGGATTCGTAGTCCTAAGACTATTAGTCATGAGAATGCTAATCTAATTTAATTCGTCCAAACAAACATGGCCTTAAGCTTATATTTGAATAACAATTTTTTTTAGAGATAATTGTTGAAAAGTCCAAACTAAAGGCGGTATAAGGCAAGCGTTAGGTCCATTGAACATTTTTTGATTGAACATTTTTTGTTAGTGAGAGATCGGCCCTTTGTGAAATAACTTGGTGAGAAGTCCTTTTATTTATTTTGAAGGACATTTTATTTTCAATTTTACCCCATAATTTATCTGTTAACTTTTTTATTTGTTTTGACTTTTTTTTTAACTGTCTATTCAAATTATATTCTATCTGTTCAAATTTATATCTATTTGTTTAAATTTTTTAATTACCTGTTCAATTTTTTTTTGTCTATCTGTTCAAATAGCTTTCTAAATCAGTTCAATTTTTTCCCTTATCTGTTTAAATCTATCTGCAGATTTTGCTAAGAAACAATCTTCAATCAAGCCTTCTCTGTTCAAAATTCCTATATGTAAAAATTATCTGTTCAAAAATCTATTATAAATTGCTATTTGTTGAAATCATTTTTTAATTTGTTGCATTTTTTTAACCTGCATGTTCAAATTCTCCCAAATATTACACAGATATACATAGATCCTCTGTTGCAATCAACAAAATAACACCAACAACAATAATAACATGATACCTATTAGCAGTCACCATGCCAATGTAAAGACAAACTTCAGAATATTTGAACTTGCCATGCCCATTGAATTCCCTTTGCTTGGCAACCAAATGCTTTGTTGAGTTTTAGGTTTGAATGCCCAACTCTGGGATAGTTGACAAAAGAATCAATTTTATTCGGTCAATCGCTTGAGAGAAAAAACAAATAGAAAAGATAATGTATAGGACAACCCTTGACATTCATGTCTACTACCAGATAGAATCATATCCACAAAAGAGGAGTAATGGTAAAAACAGAAAATGGATGTTTGGTAACAATATTTACTTTGGAGTTGAATTCCATTCAATGTTTGGTAATTCTTACCAATAGTTGAGCATATAATAGAAATGCAAATCTAATGAGCTAAAGATATAGCAGTGTTTTCAAGGGACAGAACACCACTTAGGCACCTTGCTTTAATGCTCTATCTGCATCATAATCAGAGGCAAGAACAAGTCCGTGATCAACTTTACCACCTGATTCTACTTCGTCAAAGTAGTCCTCTCAAGCATTGTCAGCTAGCGGAAACCAACCAGAAGTGATTGGTGGTTAAAACATACATAGAGAGAGAGAGAGAGAGAGAGAGAGATCGACGGCTGTGAGAGGAAACATATATTTGCTTAGTGGACTGTCGGTGACGCAATGAATGGTCGGATCGAAGAAGAAAGAAGCCAGATTTACGAATCCAGATCCAGAAACTGAGAGGTCAAGCAGATCTACGCCGTGGATGGTCGGCGGGGAAGAGACAGAGAGAATCCGCCACCATCGCCGCCACAGTCAAGGAGAATGTTCTCTACGAAATCTAGATCTACAACCGCCGTAGTCCACCATTGCCGAGCTACACATGGATGATTTCCGGTGAGTTTCCAGTTGTGCTCGGCCGAGCTACGCAGGGATGATGAGATCGTTGACGCTGAGATTGCGCGACGTGGATGGTGGAGTGGCGCAGGACAACGGACGGTGGCGGTGGTGGCAATTTAGATCTGAGATGAGATTGATGAGAGAAAAAGAGAAAGAGAGAGAATGGGTTTGGATGGAATGAGATTTGAACCGATAGTCCATTGAGCCTGTTTTTGGAAAGTTGGCTTTGAGGATATTTTTTGATTAAAATAATTATAAAAAAAATAAAATAAATTTTTTAATTTAGTAAGATAAAATATCACATTAAATTCATAATTACGTTATTTTTCTTATAAAAAAAAGTCAAAAAAATTTAAAACCCTTTCCAAATTAAGTTTT